>BLKR01003797.1:0-130915 GCA_011170035.1 Teleogryllus occipitalis
ACAAGGGATTAGGACATCTTGTAAAAACAAACGAATTCTTTCTTTCATTTCTAAACGTCATAACGTATCTCAAGATTTCCTTATCTACTTTAAAAAATACAAAACATTGTTACGAAAAGTCATAAGGCAGGCTAAAATCATGAAAAACGATCAGGATATTTTGAACTCAAATAATAAAACAAAAGCAATGTGGAATATAATAAAAAAATACTACCAAATCAACTAGAAACCCCATAGAGAATGTTGTTTTAAAATATAACGATATAAATGTAAACGATCCGGCAACAGTGGCTAGTCTCTTTAACCAATACTTTTCGAGAATTGCTGCCGATCTCACTAAGGGTCTTCAGGCACAAAATTCAAAAACAGATAGTTCACCCAAAATTTTAGACACGATGTTCGTTTCCGAAACTTCTTCCAATGAAATTCTCAAAATAATCGGTAAACTAAAAAATAAATAATCGTCCGGTTTAGATGAATTCCCGGATTCTTTGTTAAAGACCTGTGCGTATGCCATTATACACCCGTTAACTCACATATTTAATTCATCGTTATGCACCGGAACGTTTCCAGATATTTTCAAAACAGCTAAAATTAAGCCGCTCTTCAAAAAAGGCAACAAAAATGCAATTCAAAATTATCGGCCCATTTCTCTTCTATCAGTTTTTTCAAAAATATTAGAGAGACTTTTTTACGTACGAATGGAAACCTTTCTCACTAAACACGACGCGCTTTCAGATTGCCAACATGGATTTAGATAATCAAAATCAACGGAAACAGCTATATTTTCTTTTCTTAAAGATGTCGCCTCATCATTGGATCAAAACGAGGCACCTATTGGATTATTTTTAGATCTCTCAAAAGCTTTGACGTCATTGATCATGACATTTTACTTTCAAAATTACCTTCATATGGAATCCGTGGTATTGCTCTAGATTGGTTATGTTCGTACCTTAAACAACGATCTCAGAGAATTGAAATACCTTACTGGAATGATGGAACATTACGTACGCACCTTTCCGACTCTTTGCCCATTACACGTGGAGTTCCTCAAGGATCGATTTTAGGCCCTATTCTGTTCCTACTTTACGTAAATGATATGCCCTCTACGATTCGAAACGGAAGAACGGTTCTCTTTGCGGATGATACGAACATCCTTTGCAATAAAGAAACCGTAAATAGTACAATATCAGATGTTTCAAATTGGTTCCGAAATAACAAATTAATAGTAAACGAAAATAAAACAGTTTTAATGCAGTTTTCCATTTCAAATAAACAATTCTGTGCTCCATTGAAAATGAATGGTGTACCATTGACTGATGTTAAGGCAACAAAATTTTTAGGTCTCTCAATTCAGTCAAACCTTAAATGGAACGTCCATTTAAATGAATTGAACACAAAATTAAGTTCATTATGCTACGCGTTCAGAATTCTTGCAAATTCAGTCAGCCTTCACACTGCTCGTTGTGTATACTTCGCGAATGTTCATTCCCGCCTGAGATATGGCATAATATTCTGGGAAATACATCTTATAGCTCCCAGACTTTTAGATTACAAAAACGAATTGTACGAATAATAACCAAATCCCACCCACGTGATTCATGTAAGCCTTTCTTCATTAATCTAGGAATTTTACCATTACCGTGTCTGTTTATTTACGAATCAGTGGTTTTTGTCAAAAATGACTTGCTTAAGGGCGGGAATATATTTTCAGAAAATGCCGATGTCTATAACTATAACACTCGACGTAGAAATCATATTCATCAGGTGACAGTATCAACAGCTCATTACAAAAAATTCACATACAATACATGTACATTATTTTACAACATTTTGCCAGATGACATTAAACGATTAAATTCAATAGAAAAGTTTAAATCCCAAGTGAAATCGTGTCTGCTGCATAACTGTTTCTATACAATTAGAGACTATACTGAGCATCACAAGAAAAGTAACACAGACCCCCATCTCGATCAGGTTTTCGTCCAGTTTCCCTGATCCATTGAGCAAATGCTGAGATGGCCCCTTGTTTTGCTTCTGGGCATAAATGTAACTTCATTTTCTGTGCACGTCTTCTAGAATTCAGTGGGAAATACAATTATTCAAATTATCGTTTCCATGTTGTCGCGGCAGGAAGTATTATTTCGAAGGACAACATGGATAAGAGCCAAAATTTATTGCTTATTTATCCTTGAAAATAGATTTTATTACATGGGAGTTTTTTTTTGTTTTTTTTTCTCCCTTTCAAAATTCAAAATTTAAGTAGTATATGACTTAGTGTAGGGTTCACAGAATTTTGAAAATGTGCACACAATTCACTTTTCCCCATAGCACGTCATACGCAGTTTTTAACTGTTTTTTTTGACGTAAAATAAATAAATATATAAAGAAGTTTTGTGTGTTTCGAAACTTCATGAAGAGTACATAAATTGGGGGATTGAAATAAATTTTAATAAAACAGAATATCTGGTTGTAGGAGGAGAAACTAAGACTGTGTATACACAATAGAGCAGAATTGAAATCCTACCACAATGTTACCTATCTAGGTACTCAAATAACAGCAAGTGGGGATAGAACACAAAATATTCATAATAGAATATCAAAAGGGAAAGTAGCTGTAAGGAAATTGATTGCAATATGTGAATAGGATGTTATATAAATAAAGTATTCTACAAATGTGAAATAAATCAGAATTCGCTGGACAAATGTGAAAATATGACAGTGGACAGTGGTCTCTATGTTTGCGGAGGAATATGTGAAATTTTCCGAACGTCATCAATGAACATTTTAAAGTTTGTACAGAGTTTGTAAAATCAAAGCCCATTCTTGGAAAATCTAGTAGGCCTAAAGTAGTAATTATTGCCATTTTTTAAAATACCATGGTTATGAACGAGGATCTGTGTAAAAAATCTGACCAAATCGAATAGGGGAAATAAGAATATTTGTGAATCGAGGCTTTACAATCTTCAAAATGTGTAACAGAGTATCGATTCGGAATGGTGCGGGAATAAAGAAAGCGCTAGTTGACACATGGACGCCATCCGAATGTTTACTTTTTACGATGGTGTTTACTTTTTATCCACGTGTAATGTGGTGTGGAGGAACATGGACTCTCTGGACGACGCGCGATAATCTTGGATCATGAATAGTTACATGGTGTCATACATTTTGAAGCATTAGCGCCGTATGTAATATGAGAGAAGAATTTCATAGAATACATAAATTTGGCTGCCGAATTTTCTACCGTAGGTGCCGTCGATTTCCAATGAAACGAGGCCATACAGTCACGGATGTTCTGCCTGCTTCTGTAGCATTTAGATTGCGACTCTCAGTGGAGATTTGGTTGGATCAGGCTATACGACATTAATTGGGAAATAGTCTTCCATTATTTTCTCAGATAATTTTGAAGCTTTATTAAGTGACAAGCCTGATGAAACTAGTAAAATTTGTTAGATGCTAGGAAGCCACTGAGCACAACTCGAGCAAAGTCCAAAAATTTCATGTTGTCAAACAGTACTCCAATTTTACGCCTCCCCAACATGGTTTACAGAATCTCGTACTAATCTCCATTGCCTCCAAACATTTTAATAAATTTATCCATAATATCACTAACGCCCCCTGGTTTGTCCGAAATAGTCAACCTCTCTGCTATCTTTTTCAATGCCAGATATCATCCATATATAATTAAAGACAACTTTTCCCTACGCCTTCTTTCAGTCTCAAATGTAAACGTCATTCCGCTAGGAAAAACATCTTCACGCTTTCCAAGAATATAGAAACCATCACCTATGGCGTCATAAAATAATAATTTCCTTCCTCTGTAAACCACTCCACCATCGTCAAAAAAGACATAAAATTAACAAATTAAAAAAGTACAGAGGCTCTCATGTGTAAACCACAAATGTAAATAGTGTAACAATATTGCGTATTGTGTTATTTTCTCAAATCATCACGTAGAAAGCCTTGTGACCGACCAATGAATAAACTAAATTAAAAAAAAACAAAAAATAATCAAAAGTGTCTAAGAAATTGCTTGGAACGACGATCACCCACATTTTCGTTATTTATTAACTGTTGAATTAGTTTTATATTCCGATGCGCAAAGTCGTTTTATTCATTCGAATTGGAGCTTTTCATATATTTCTTCAGAAAGAAAGTGAGTAAACCGAAAGTAACTGAGTAACCAACTTCTTGGACAATATGAATGACACTATTTTCACCAGCATTTCAGAAGTTTGCAATCAGAAGTAAATTTGCACGTGATTCGGCCTGAGAGAACCATGTATGTATGTATGTATGTATGTATGTAGCTCTATTTTACCACGTTTTTTGTGAGGAATCGCCATTTGCTGTCATTTGCGGACACGTACCCCTCAGTTGATTCATTTATGTCGCTATCATTTGTTTGTAGAATCATGATGTCTTTTATGCTGAGATTTATGCTGACAATGTTTATAATAATTTTAAAAATGTTGATGTTTGATGCGTGTTATCGAAATCGGAGAATATTTGTCGATCATTTCGACGTATAACTTCCGTTGCTGCGTATGAAGTATGGTCGTTGCAACGAATGAAGTGGTTTTTGTTGACGCGAAAAAAGTTTTTGTGACGTAAGGGTCACCAGATCTGTGGGAACATGCTCACTTTCTTAAAGAGTGTATGCTTTCATACACATATGAAATGCATGGTTTTTCAAAGATGAATGAAACGTTATTCCTTAATCTCCAGCTAGGAATGCAACATTTATGTTTTGTTAAGAATATAAAACGATTTCAGAGTGGTTCAAAGTTAACGTGTAAAACTCACAAGTATTAACTGTGGAACGCAGAAACAGACTAAGCGTTCTGATGATTCATTCAAATGATCAGTATTTCTCGTACAACTACTGAGAAGCAGACAAAAGGCTCCTACAAGGCTATCGACCGATCTAAAATCGATTATCGTGAGTTGATATACCAATCTGTAACACAGCTGAAGGAAATAGCCATTTCACAATTAAAACATCAGAATATATGCCCAATTCTTTCATATCAGCCATGTCAAAAATATACTTATTAACGTCGACGTTCCATCAAAGAAAAGCACTCAGTCTCAACTGCTGCTAAAGCCGCTTCGTCTACAAACGTCAAAATGATGTATTCCCCAAATACAGAAAATATACAACAATCACTCTCTATGTAAAAGATGTTTCAGTACAATAACAATTTAAAGAACTGAATACCATAAATATTTTAGCTTAGCAACATAAATAATTCCTAATACTGTTCTGGTGACGTCACTTCAACAAACTTATCTATAGAATTTATTTTTCTGAATATTACAAGAGCAACATAACAAAAGTAAAATTGAATACAGAATTTTATATGAAAATCCAGAAATATGAAAATTACTATAATTTCAATTTTCGCGCCATCAAGGTGACCAAGCGCCGTAAGTCGCAGTGCACACACCCAGAGCAATATTTAAATTGCTACTCATCAATACTTCAGTGCAGCGGTAATACTACTGAAATGTATGCTTTAGTGACAGCTCTTGAAACTCTAGAAATACAAATCAGAGTTGGCAAATGTAACTGATTTTACAATATTCTTTCCCACTATAAGACTACATACTACCACAAAACTGCAAGCAGTGAAGCGAAAATCAATATTCAGGAACTCAATCTCGTTCAAAGCTCTGACAAAAAACATTTTATCTTCTGGGTTTCCCTTATTCTATCATACATCAAGAGGTCAGCTACCGGGAGCACTGATCGATCGTTAATCACTAAAAATACGCACTGTGTATCATATACCACCAATTACATTTGAAAATATTTGCAGAGAATATTGAAATTAATGTAGCGCCAGGGATAGAAATTCTGGAAACTTATCCGTTTCTATAATAATATTGGCAACTTCTACAATCTGAAAATTCTAAAAAGGAATAACCTGTAAAGAACAAACTCTAGGAAACAATCGGAACAGAACACACGAGACAAACCGACCTTCGTCTGATAAATAATATCTCTCTCCAATTTTCCACAAGTGATAGTGCTTCAAATTATCCAAGAATGTTCAACACACAATCAATTCTGCTTGTCATTTCGTAGTAACCATAGCCATTATATCACTTTATTGAGTATGTTGTATGAAGAAAAAAATGAATTTTAAATTCAGCATAAATGAAAAAATATAATAAATCATAAAGTAAGCTGGAATCTTTATTTATATCCTCTTTCTTTTAAACATCCTAGTTACGTCACTATAGTCGATTATTATTTTCCTTTATTGGCTTTTTTAAAGTATTTATGAACACATATATTATAAAAATGTATTGTACGTAATATACCTGTGTTGTAGATGTAAAACTGTGAAACATATAATGTAAATGAACATATAATGTTTTGTTGAACTGATGAAAAGTTAGTAGTTGCCTTAAGGGCAGAAAATGATAAGAGTGCGCAGTAGGGTAAAGGATAAGAGTGCGATCGTCGATTGTTGGCAGATTGTTGGCATTGTTGCCCTGTTGGCAGCAGTCAAAGCAGGAGATAATGCTATCAGCTCAACGACTGTGCATTCACGTCTTTAGCGATCGCTGTTGCTATTTTCATCCATGTTTTCTTTTATTTATTAGATAAGATATGATTTCGTTATGTTAGCATGTAACGTCTCTGTGAAGACATCTTATTTTTTATAAATAAAGAAGTAATGCTTGGCTCCTGAGTAAATATTAAGAAGGTCATTCCTTTCCGAACAACACGGCACTGTCCGACTTTAGTGAAATGAATTGTTACGCCATGTTTGAGCGTTTTAGAAAAAGAATACGTCGGCGCCTAAGAGTACGCACACATGTGCGTACTCTTACGGTCGGTTTCACCAAATACTTTTAAAGTATGATTTAGTAAAGTCATCTTTAATTTTAAAACGCATTTTAAGTCGTGATTTGTTCGTCGTTTCACCACCATCTTTAATTTAATGCTTAATGAAGTATAACTTAAATGCATAGGAAAGTTGGTTGGCAACGATGGACTCTGGTGAACCATTCAGTGACCATAACCTACCTTGTGTTTTGGTTGTTTTGTACTTAGGTGCAAATAGGTTATTTTTTGAGATTTTTTGTAACGAGTAAAAGAGAAAGGAATCCAAAATTTTCATCGTCGGAGAAAGAAGTACTCATCAAATGTACGAGAAAGTAAATTTCTATTATAGAAAATAAAGTTACAAATGGAACAACAAACCGACAAAAAATATGATGCGCGGGATAACATTGAACACAATTTTAAACTACAAGAAAAATATAACAAACATTAAATAAAGTTATGCAGATGGTTACGTTTTGGTGAAAAAGGAAATGCAATGAAAATTACTGAGTGTAAAACTTCGAAGTCGAGAGTACTTAGGGTAACCAGGTTGTTATGACATAAAAAAGGTCATTTCTGAAATATGGAAGAAAAACACAGGACGGGGATGAATGGGGCATAGACTTATAAAGAAAATGTGCTTCATATACTGCTTCACTAATGCACTGCTTCACTAAGACAAATACAAATTACTTTTTATATTTAAAAACATACTTTAATAACAAACTTATGAACAATCTGCTGAACATGAATTTGTGGCTTTTTAGTTAGGAACATCACTATGAACTTTGAAGTCATCAGAACATTTGATATGTCGTAAGAGTTTGAAATTACTTAATAAGAGGTTGTAAAATTTCTTATAGCTCAGGTCTTGAAAGTGAGTTTTTAAAATTACGATTGCTTTTGGTAGTAAACATTTTTTTCATCATCAAAGGGAGTTCACAATTGAATATACTCTTTCATCACAGCATTTTTTCCTGGTAAAGCCAGAGCAAATATCACAATCTCTTTATGTTTTTTCATGGATTGCCTATATTTTTAAATGCATGGAAGGAATCACACCATTTTATTATCAATGTCTACATTTTTTCCCATTCCTCAAATTTTCTGGGCAAAAGTTTGTTGAAATGTAAAAGTAGAGAAAGCCAAAGTCCGTCTAGGGGTAGTGAGGTTATAGCTAAACACGAAAAAATAGGGACATTTCGCATTCCGTTAATATTTTGTCGGGACAACGGGACACACAATGAAAAAAGGGCAACCCCTTAAAATGGAGACGTCTGATCATCCTAGAGTAGGTACGGGATCTTGCAGACAATCTACAAAACACTAGTTGTTAGACAAAATTCTTACTCGCAAAGCAGTTATGCACCAAATTATTGAAATGCTAATTTCGTTAATAATTAACTAAGAAGTAAACTTGGAAATTCTGTTCAACCTTAAATTAGCTTCAAAACATGTAGTGTTCTCATCTTTGATAGTGAAATCGGTGCTAAAACCCTTTCATTAAACTCTTCAAAATATTCGGACCGTTTCCATATCCGCTTCGGCCTTCGAGAATGTTTCTCAAAGCTCTCGTTTTCACAATTGTCGCATCAATCACAACCAAAGCAACACTCCACAATATGATTGCCATTTCCACACTGTGTTTGCGACGTAAAGCACAACTTAAAATGGGTAAGCGCAGCAGTGAGAGGTGTGCTTAAATTATTTCAAAAATTATCTTTAAGTTCGCCTTAAAAAGTATGGTGAAACGGAAACGTCTCGTAAGTGTAACTTAAAATTATTAAGAAGAACTTAAAATTTTAAATAATGGTGGTGAAACTGGCCGTTAGTCGCTCTGTAATTTGAAGAAATCATTTTAATACAGGATTGCAATCAAATAAAAGCTTTCTGAGTTACATAGATTGAGTCTTAAAACCCTGACATTATCAGTGAGGATTTCTATTCTCCTTCACGAGTAACTTCCAAACCATTTGATGGCACAGCCGCAGTTCAACGTGAAAATGAAGGATCGATTTCCTCTTTTCAGATAGATGTTTGTATCCAGGCAATCGTGTCAATTCCCCGACACGAAAAACAAGGAACCACAAGTAAAATATCTAAAAGAATCTGAGATCACGACTCACCATTGAAAAAATTGTTGGAGAGGGAAAAACGAAAAAGCGAGAATAGAGGAAAGAAACGTCAATCGAGATCTTCAGAAAAATAATCTTGGGGACAAAATTAAAGAAGGAAACGGAAAATTCTTGAAAGCAAATAAAACTGTTTCTGAATAATGAAAACCCGGTTCCTTGAATAAGTTCGGCAAACTATGACGAGATAATATACCCCGGCTGAGAAAAATCATGTGATGAAGAATGGATCCGGTGAGAACTATGTAAGGAGTGGTAGCATGAAGAATGTTCCAGTTACGAAGGCACTGGTTCTTTTGTATGTGACGATAATTGCTAATACTGCTAATTTCCCGTTCTGCGTACTCTTACCGGCCACGAATGTTAATGTTTTTATGACGTTACAATTTGTATTTTTGTAGTACCCTTTTTTCTAAGTTCATAAACTATGTTTCAGCAAATTTTCAAGGCTCTGAATATTCAGCCATCATTTTTATAATGAAAAATCCACTAGGTACGTTCTCTTGCTTTCCTTTCCCTTACTGTTGAAGCGACTTTAAACAATAAGAAAGGAGAAATGCATTTTTTGCATTTTCTGAAAATAAACAATAAAATTAGTTTAAGAACTGGATAATACAAAGTATGGAAAATATTAACAGATAGTAAATAACTGGAACTAATTGTTAAAGACATATGTATGTAGCATGCGCCGGCAGCCGAGCGACTTAACCATGCTCCATGAAGTCACGGAAGTTAAGTAGCTCGAGTCACCGCAGGTACCTTGATGGGGGACCGTCTGGGAACCTCAGATACTAACGGGGCTGAGTCCCTGGCCGAGCGGGATAAAAGACAATGATCACTTGATTTGACTTGAGATAAGACTGAATAAGACTGAATTGACATAAGACTGAAGTATGTTCAAGGAATCCTTGAACACAAGCTTTTACGCTGTTACGCAAGTATCATCATAATAAAAATGTTGAATTTAAGATTATCAAACGAGAAGAATGATGTTTAGGTGCACTTTTCACACGATATTTGTCCAGAAGTTCTACATTATACTTAATAAGTCAATAAATATTTATGTATGTTTTTTTCTCATTTAACTACATTCACTTTTTACTACTTTGTTATACTACACACATATTTTACACATACTCCACTAATAATGTTTCTGAAGGCCATCAGCTCTGTATATTTTTTCCCATTGTTTTGGAATAAGAAAAATTTCCTGGCAATCTCAACAATCAAACTTAACATCTGCATTAGCTTCTTTATTGGAATTCTCAGTAAGAAGCTTTTCGATTTTCTTGTCAATAATACATTTTTTAAAATTTGGTCCTATAAATTGTTGAAATACATTTAACACCCGTCAGTGAGTTACCCAGATTGCAGATACTCAAACTGATAGATTCACAAGAAAGAGCGACACGATTATTGAAAAAAAACGACTAGCATTTGGTTTACGTTGTCAATGTAAGGGACTGCTCAAAAGTTGCAACTTTAACCTTAAACATAGACAATTTTATAGAAACAAGCTCTAGACAGGGATTTCTAACTTTCTCTTTCATTGACTCCTTTTAAGAGAAGTGTGTGCTTCAGCGACCCCCTTACGTTTTCTCCGTAATATACAGCCTCCTTAATAATAACAAAGTACTATTTTTACAAAAATGCCTTTAATATAACAATTTTGTACACCAATATTCTCGTAAATATATCGATTTTCAACAATCAAAGACGCTGCCGCTTTTAGTAGCTGAGTTTCTAATCTTCGTTGTAAATGAATAGTTAAAATTTCATTTTCATAAACATCTTAACTCCTAAGGGTGAACGACGCATACCGAATAAGACGAACAAATTTGTAATTTAACATCGGATGTTTTGTCGCTTTATATAAAAAATACATTACCAAGTTCGTTATTAATTTTTGGAATCTTGATTATACTGATCAGTTGCTGGTTCTTCTTCGGTTATTGACCCTCTTGTTCATCGTTGATCCCCTGGACAATTTCATCGAGCATCAGGGGGATCGATACCGACTCCAATGGGAATCCCTGCTCTGGACCAATTGTTTGGTCTCTCATGCTTTCGTAGTTTATGGCAAGTCTACAGGATGGATTGTGCTCATTAAAAAATTGAAGATTAAAAATACTATGTTTTAGAACCACGCAAAATTAGAGACAGGATATGTCTGCTTCTGGTCGCGACTTCTAGAATTATAACAGATCCTTTCCAGAAAATGAAAACGAAGTATGAAAGTGACATTGCGTTTGTATTATAAGGAATTAAGCAGACTCTACTAATTCTAGTTTAGTACATTACATTAAAGGGTGGAAAAAATATCAATTAGAATATTTTCAAATGAATGCTAGACGTTGGAAAAAATATCCTCCTTTTATTTTGTGCTTCATGCCATTTATTAACACAACTGAATTTAATGTGTAAAATAAAAAGACAACTACGACTAAATACATATAAATAATGAAAGATACGCTGATGTTCACACAATTACATAAAAATAATAAAGATCAAAGAAAGTAGTTTTATTTACAAAGATATTTGGATGTCTCAACGGACGTTTTGTAAACTTGAAACATTTTTGGCAAACATAATCACATAAACTAGTATTTTCACTCGGTCCAGATTTCTCTCGTGAAGATTATTTTAACGCTTGAATTGCATGCCCTTCTTGGTCTACTAGCGTTGTAACGAGTTTTGATTTTTGCTTCTTCCCGAGATCTATGAATTTCCGTTCCCAAGGAAGCCGAAGCCACGCGCTGAGTACGCCGTTGGCAACATTATAGACTATGACTACGAGAAGCTATGCTAGAAAAGTAACAAACCGGTGGTCTCCTAGAAATAAGGAGAAAAGGAGGTTCTTGAAAAAGCGACCCGGTTTGACCGGCCGCTCGCTCGCCTCCTTCGAGGGGTGCAAACGCCTCCCCTTAGTTCACACTATTCTGTGCACCCTGGCGCAGATTCTTCTTTGTTTGGCATTTGAAAATGAGCAAATCTCGTCTTCACTTTTAATATATAGTTTAATTTTTGGTTTGGTCAAGTGGTCGAAGGAGTTGGACCGCGTACCGTCTCGTACTCTTGCTATGAGGAGTCGTGATGTCGAATCTTACTATAAGCTTCTATCTTATATTTCTCCTGCTATTTTATTAAACTTCTTCTCCATACGTCACGTAAAATGCTTAGTTTTTTGACAAAAATAAATGAAAATCAAATCATATCTTAGCACAAAAATCTCGCCTAGTTTTTTTTATTTGCAACAGCATCCTGTGTGATAAAAGAACGGAAGAATCAAGTGCATTTCAAAACAAATTGGCAAATCAATCTACGAAATAACGGAAGCAAATAAATTTATATGAGAAAAGAAATGTTAAATGCACAAAGAAGTGATTAATGAACATTATTAAACCACCTGTAATTCAAAAGTATAAATGATTATAAATCAGCAACACAGTGAATGAAAGAACACTTGACAACAGCCATTTCGTAATAGCTAAACCAATATGTGATTCTTACTATTTTCAGTGCAGTGTTTAAAAATATGTAAACGAAAATTTCCATACACAAGCCAATTTTTTGTTACATGTGAAGATACTTCTCGTTTATTATTTCGGTCCATTTGTGCTTCAGAAAAATAATTATTATAGTATTGGAAAGACTGGTTAGTTTTCCGCCCATTTATAGCAAAATTATCAGAAGAAGAAATAAGAAGAAATAAAAGAGGTCATCTTCGTCAACATACTATTATGTTGGACTATTATGTTAACATACTAGTATGTTGACGAAGATGACCTCTTTTATTTCTTCTTATAAGAACGTCAACAACACCCAATCAGAATTCCCACAAAGCAAAATTATCGACAGCACGAGCCTATGTATTGGAATATGTTAAGAAGTGTGATTGCGAGTTACCAGAATTCGTATTTTGTGACGTAATGGTTTGTTATAGGAGAGATTTGAAGCCATGTAAGAGACATAAAAGAATAAATCACTCAAATTCATTGTTATGTTGGTAGATGACATCGAAATGGGAAAAAGCCATGTTTTACAAAGCTAAGAAACAGCATAGGAACGCTATATTGATTGCATTCTAGCTATCGATATAAGGGAAGAATTTTCTGTGAATGTTGCGTTTCTTGTAGAAAGAAATTATGTGGATGAAAGGAAAGCGTCACGCAATGAAGTTTGGAATCTCTCTGAATTTGCGAGAGCCAAAGCATCATGTGCCGGTCTATGAGATACAATAAAACACTTTGTTCAAATAAACTGGCAGAGACGTGTACTATAAATAATTACTGAAAATAATGTTGTCCAAGCTCCACTGGTTCAGCCAGAAAATATTATTTCATCATTTCATCTTAAACTTGCTTAATGAGTTCGACTGCCTAATCTTGCAAAAAGAAAGTTAAGCTTTCATGTACTTAAGGGAAATTTTTCTCAATTCTACCGACGCTAAACTTATTGCTGGTATTTTGATGGAACCTCACATAAGAAACCTTCAAAGTTTGAATCAAAGGGAAATAGCAGGTGGAAGTAGAAGCATGGAAATCATTTTCATTGACATGTAATGGTTTACTGGGTAGTAAAACGAATCTTAATTAAGAGGAATTAATTCATGATTTGTGGAGTTAGAAAAATACATAATATAGAACGTAATTCTATAGCTAATAAACGTGAGAAGATATAATTTTTGTATAATAGTATCTATATCATTGAATTTCACAATGATAATATAAAGGAACCCCTAGACCTGTGCACATTTTACTCGTTGAGGTGGGTTTACTATGTTATTGTATGAGAAGCCATAATTGGCATATTGTTTGCTGTCAAGCATTTCCAACATATTTTTAAGATTAAATATGAGTAGTGAATCAAATTTCAGTGACAGTTTAAATGAAAGAATTTACGTGAGTCATATGCTTTTAATTCAAGTGAAGAAAAAAAGCAAATCACAATCGTTTAAAATTTATATAAATTTGAATGTTTTAAGAAAATATCTTTTGAAACCCGAAAGATGCTACACAATCAGTTCTTTTGTAAATTTTCTAAAGTACAGGGTGATGTTTTTGTTTTTTGGATCCATTCAGCGCATGTACACATCACGTGAATATTATTAATAGAATAAATTGTATATAGCGACAGAGTTAAATTACTGTATTTTTACTTGTAGTTTGTTTTAAATATTTCTTTTAGGTTGCTTTGTAACACCGTAATCATTAGTAGACATCGGATTTTTAAGTGTTAAAAAATCGTTTTTTAGGCGGCGCCTAAAAAAGGCTTTGAAAATGCAAAACATAAATAGAAAAACGGCGCTGTCATATTTTACCCAAAACAACGGAAAATTCCTTGTGAATTATTCTATATTATTTTTAAACTTAAATGCTCAAAACAAGTACGTATATTTTAATATAAAACATTTGCATATTAACTATCATAACTCTTTTAAATTTTATATTTGCTATAGTTACAATCTATTACCAGTAACTTTTCAAGGTTCTCAATTTCAAATTTGCAATATTGGGAGTCTAAATAAGTTTGAATGCGGAGAAGGATATTTTAACATCTAGAGACGTGACTCTCATATATATTATATTTAAAAGAACAATATTAGCAACACTAAAGCCTTCTGGAAACTTACATCTATTTTCATTTAAAAATTGTCTGACTGATTTTATTGTGACATAGCCAGAATATTTTTAGAACATGATAAACTGTTTGCGCATTCACTTCTCCTGATCACTTAAAACTTTCTATAACTGATCTACTGCTTACAAATACATTGATATGAAATCACATAAAGTTAAACCTCAAGTTTCTAGGTTTTCAATCACGGCCGCAAGGAATACAAAGTTTGAACTTACACATGCAATATTACCTTTAAGGACTCAACTGTCGTCCCCATATTTGGCATCTTGTATAGACTCTGTGTCATCATTAGTAAAATTCTAACAGCTTCTGCTATTTGTTCGAAATGTTTACTATAATAATTCACTGCCCTCAACCAAGTTTCCAATCAAGTTACAACAGGCTCGGACGACAGAAGTGTGCCTGGCAACTTCTATCAAAAAAATAACTCTTATAGTAGGATTTTGGAAAATATATTTGACTGACGAAATTAGTTCATTTACTGAAGGAAATATTTTCTTAGCCTCCTCTGCGACGCGTTGCAGACCATGACCACGGTGAAGGTATTTCCCCGAGAATGACATGTCAAATGGTTTAGGTTAGAATAGAAGGGTTTCAAACGCTTTCTGGCGCAAATAATATACGGCTCTGTGATTGTGAAACATTGATTTCATTTGTTTTGAACAGTAAAAAAAATATGGGGGACGTATGGGGGACAAGTACCATCTACGCAGGTTTTCTTGGGCTTGGGAATCCCTTCCTCCAACGTTTAACCTTAAATAGATGAATCGTGAATGTAAGTACTACCAACAAAAGAAGGTTAGTAAGATCTGAAAATAGACATTTTTGCTCCCGAGTTGTAGATAATTGTTCACTTTGGTAAATTAAATACGGAATGCAGGTGTTATTAGTTATAAGATAATAGTAATCCATACCCCGGAATCTACTTCTACTACAACTAAACACAACAGAGGTCAACTAAACATACGCATAGTGAATCTGAATTTATATCAAGAAGCAAAGCGAGAAGCCATCTTAGCATTCCCTCAATGAATCAGGAAAACCAGACAAAACCCTAATTGAGATTGGGGTCATTCACCCAGAAACTGAAGTAAATTACATTTTACAGGTATACTAAGTATTTAATAATACTATACTATAATACAAATGTAAATTAGTGCATTACATATAATTTTTAAAATAAATATGATGTGACATTTTGATGGTCGATATAGTCTTAGTTATGGAAACGGAAATATAGAAACAGTTATACAGCAAATATTAATTTAAACTTAAATTTTTGTATCGATTTTAATTGTTTAATGTAACCTGGAAATGCGTTGTAAAGTAACGTACATGTATTATATGTGGATTTCTTATAGAGAACTGTTGATACTGATGATCACCTGATGAATGCAATTTCTATGAGCAGGTTGTAATTGTAAATATCAATAATGCATGAAAGTATGTTCCCACCAAAAAGTAAGTCAGTTTTGACAAAAGTACAATGTTGTTAATAATAATACAAGGCAATGGTAAGATTCCAAGCCTAGTGAAGAGACTTTTGCAGGAACCACGAGAATGGCATTTCTTTATTATTCGAATAATTTATTTCTGCTATCTAAAAGTCTGGGTAATTTAGGATACGCTTACCCAGACTATTATACCATATGTCGGGTAGGAATATACATTTGCAAAACACACGCAACGAGTTGCATGAAGGCTGATTGAATTTAAAAGAATTCTGAGTGCGTAAGATAATGAATTTAGAGACCACGAAATATTTTTACATTAACATCAGCTAATTGTATTTTGTTCATTTTCAGTGGAGCATGCGATTGCCAGTTTGAAATGCAAAAATTTACTAACACCGTTTTTCTTCGTTAACTATTAATTTGTTATTACAAAACCAATTTAAAACTTCTAAAACCGTACTTATTATTTCTTTTTTGCAAAGAACATTTGTGTGGTCACACAGAACTATCCTTCCATTTAAAAGAACGAGTGCATATCGAAAGAATAAAAGAAAGAGAATAGGACCTAACATCGAATCTTGCGAAATATAAGTACCTTCTGTTCTTCAGGAATATTGGGATATAAGATTTTTAACCCCGCATTTACGAATTAAGTAATAGATTCAGAATTGGTTTTCTCCGATGTCTTTGCAATAGGAGATGGGGAGCACCCGCGACGAGCTTGTTCAGTCTCCTGGGAATCAGGTGGGCAACGTATCCCCCTGACGGGTCTGTTGTTTCATCAACCGAAAACCAAATATTGCCACATATTGTGACAATATTTGGCCACAAAAATTGTCATATAGGTCACTACGAATGCCTATTAATGCAGCTTGAGGCCCAGAATCCAAATTGTACACGTAAACTTCAGCGACTCGAGTCAATGACTTCTTGGTCCTGGCGACGCCGCGTAGTGGGCCGAGAGGCCGACGTTTCACCTGTCATGTCGCAGGCTTCCTCAGGGCAATGACAACTCCTCACTGCCCTCAACAGTCCTCATGGCCCTGAGGAAGCCTGCGACATGACAGGAGAAACGTCGGCCTCTCAGTCCACTACGCGGCGTCACCCGGACAGCCAAGAAGCCACAGAATCCAAATTGTCTAGTCATGTAGTGGGTTTTGACGGCCACACGTGTTTACAGTACATTTCTAAGAAATATTTGGGTTTTCAATGGCGTTCAATGGGATATTGGCACTCATCCAAGCTTGACACATGTCGTAGAAAAACTGAATTTATTTGCTTGTTGTGGAAGATAAAGTCAGAAACATCGGTCGACAGCTCTTCTGTTGTATTTTGTGTTAGCTTGATTAACATTTATATTTTCATGCTGCAAAAAGTTGTACTTCTTTTCTGGAAATATCCAGAAAATAAACATCATCCAACTAATTCATTAATTATGCGAATAAGTATTAAACGAATAGTTTTACCGTCAAACAATAAACTTTGAAAGATTTAAAGAAGTTAAAATTCTAAATTAAATTGAAAATAATCGTTTTATCACAAATACGGCAAATTATACAGTACCGCCATCGATGATGGTACTGTTTGGTGATACAGTGCTGCCATAGATGGTGGTACAGTGCTACCACCCTGTGGTGTAGCAAGGTTATTCCGTCATCGACAGAGGAAGCTGCGAAGCCTGATTTTGCTTGTGTTTAGGCATTGTAGTTTTAAGTGTAATGAAGGTATCGTACACACAAGCAACTCACGCAACTGGGCCACTACTACTGAGTGAAACCTTCAGGATCCAAACAAACGTAAGCGATAATAAAGACGTTCTATTGTTTTTTCTTGGAATCGATCAATCAGCATTCTTACTGCTTTGTATTATCAAACGAACATGATCTCGGAACATGGCTAGTATAACAGAAATAAGGTAAGGGAAAATAATCTGTTCATATACTATTAGGATTTCTCCCCTATTTTGAAACATTAAGACGTGAATTGAAGCTTTAGAGATAAATGACACTTTGGATAATGGCCGTTTCTACTTTCTCGATACGGCTTTTCGCAGCAGGGAGAAACTTATGTAGAACCGGTAAAAAGAAAAACTTATATCCGGGCCCTGGTAACAAAAAAGTAGATAAATCCAGTTATTAAGTATATTTAAAAAATTCTCTAATATTCATGTAGTCAGAATCCATGTTTTGTTTGTCTTTGATCCCTAAATATCGATTGACATCAAAACGTCTTCCGTCTGTCCGCCTCTCCGTCTGTCTGTATGTCTATGAACAACGCAAGCGGTTAAACATTTCATGCGATTTTATCCAAACTAAACATTCCCCTACCGATCTGACGGATGTCACAGCATTTTGAATTTGAAACCGAAATTTTAATTTTGGCGAGTACTGTACATTGTTTGATCTTGTTAGTTAAATCCTCGATTCTTGGAAAATTTCAAGGTTCAAACATTTTTCGGCGTCTCTCAAAAACTAAAATATTAAAGATGGAGAAAGGTTTTCTCTTAATAAAATTTGTTCTTTAATGATAGATTTTGAAATAAGGTCATGTACAACTTAAAAAAGTATTTTTCGCGTTATTTTGCATGAAATATAGGCTAATTTTAATTCTTTTTTAAGCATTTTTCTGAAAAACGGCACCAAAACTTTTTATTTAATTTTGACCTCGGATAGCATATGGGACGCTTAAGAGATTAGTACATGTATCATCTTCGTTAAAAATTCTGAATATTGAAAATTTCAAACATTCAAAAGTTTTTTTCACAATTGCAATTATGAAGATAAACATTTTTTATAATGAAATATGTTCATAATAAAGAGATCTTTAAATAAGGTTATGTTGAATTTTTCGGAAACATGAGTATTTTTGGTGGAATTCTGCGTCATATTTGTCCGCTTCAAATTTCCTGCGCTTCGTGAAAGTAATATGAGAAGCTACTGGATGCTACTTAAGTTAGAATTTGTATATTATTTTATATTTATTGGTTCATTTATTACATTCGAGATTTTGTTATACTTTTACAAATTGATCTTGTAGAAATTATTTAAAATCTATTTGATACACTTAATTTTTTGTCTATATTGCCAGGAATATATTTGTATTTTCAATATATTGATGTATTTTCTTTCAAGCAATACGCAAACCTTAATTAAAATTAACCTAATTAGGTTTTCTTGTTTAAAAATACGCTTTAAATCAAATATGAACGAAAAATTGCTAACCTTCAGAAAATATGAGATAGGAATGCAGAAATGACATTCCGCGCCGCGAGATGGCATGCCACAGCAGCTGAATTTCTGTGAATTTCTGCAGCAACTGTATCTCATTGTTAGATTTAGCTGTTTGAAAAGCAGTTATAATTGTCAAATTTGTGTTGAGATTTGCTTCAAAATATTCAGTTTTCGCACCAAATGTTCTAAGATTTGCAATGAGTTTAAGAAACAATTATGACTGGCATGTGTTAATTCGGGGATAAATTGTAAAAATAGTATTACATAATCATTACTAAGGGCAAGAAAGTACGTGCTGTTTTAGCACCACTATGGATAGCTTAGCATTCTACGTACTAAAAATACATAATAGGCAAAAAAGGCCAACAATCCTAAAAGATGCATTTATTCAAAAATAGCAAAAATTATTATACTTACAATATAAAAATTGTCATATCTCTTCATTTCTCATGCTTCTTGCTCATATATTATCTGCTTTTTATTGGGTTTTCTAGAATAAATCATGCATTTCCGTAGACATCCGATGTCTACTAATTAACAATATCTGATCAATCATTTCTTTTATGTCATCCATGCGATCCGTGCAAGACTCTTTTCATTGAGCTTGGAATCTTACAATTGCCTTGCATATTTATTTACGAATCTGTAGTATTTGTCAAAACTGACTTACTTAACGGTGAGAACTTATTTTCATGTAATACTGATATTTATAATTACAACACTCGACGTAGAAATCATGTTCATCAAGTGTCAGTATCTTCAGCTTACTACAAGAAATCCACATACAATACACGTACGTTACTTTACAACGCATTGCCAGATGAAATTAAACAATTAAATTCGTACACAAATTTAAGTTAAAAGTAAAATCTTTTCTGCTGCAAAACTGTTTCTATACAATTAGATCGTCAAAAAGAAATTCTATACTGATCGTCAAAAAGAAAAATAATGTTTACTTTAACAAAACCAAGATATAGTATAATGAATTAGTTTACATTTGCATTGTATAATTAAAAAAAAAGACTCAATATGCCTGTAACAAGTAATGTACTTCAGCTTTCGGGTCAATGACCCCCATCTCGTTCGGGGTTTTGTCCAGTTTCCCTGATCCATTGAGCAAATGCTGAGATGGCCCCTTGATTTGCTTCTGGACGTAAATGTAGCTTCACTACGCGCACGTTTTGTTGAACATTCCTTTTGCTTGTAGTGGTAGTAGAGCTTAGGGTGAGTTTCTATTTTGTTAACAATACAGAAAAATCAAATCTGTTGGTTCGTTTACCGTTACAATTAAGTTTTCTATAATTCGGCAACGAAAATATCTGGTTTTTGAGATGTTAATCTCTCGCTTTTTGAAATTTATTATTATTATTATTATTATTATTATTATTATTATTATTATTATTATTATTATTATTATTATTATTATTATTATTATTATTATTATCATTGTTTCATATTTCAACTATTAATGGTTAAATTGTTGGGAAGGGATTCTGAAACTCAAGAAAGAGTGCGCAGATGATTTTCTGCTGATGTCACATACAGTTTTTGACTAAGTAAATCAATAAATTTCTTTTTTGTAAAGAACTCTTAAAATGATATCAATTTACTTTCATTTTCATTCTACGAGTATTAATGTATTTTTTGAAAACCTTTGATTTTCTCAGAGTATTTTCTTTCGTTATTGCAGTAAACAAGACCATCAGTGACAAGGGGCATAGTGGCCACCATCTTCCTGAAAAGAGCGTATAATCTTAACATTAATTTCGCATATTTGTATAAATTTGTAAAAATTAGCAATATACATTACAATATTTCAAACCATTAGCTTTATTTCTGCAAAATTTTATATGGATTTGAATTCATAATATTGAATTGTAATAAAAGTTGTAACTTCATTCATATAAAAGTTCAAACTTCATTATCTCAAGAAAAAGTCTTATATTTGCCTTTTTACAGTGACCTTCTCAATGGAAATAACACGAACGGGGAACAAAGATTTTTTTAGCATTACTAACACTTTAATTTTACATTTTTACATTTTAGTGAATCTCATTAAATTTTAATTCGGAATTTCATTATTTATTATGTGTTGTAAGATATTTATCCAAACGGGGCAAAGAAGGAGCTTCAAGAATATGAAAGAAAGGTTCCAAATAACATTGGAACGGGATGACTAGCATTGTAACACAAGTAACACAGATACGGTACTTCTTTTACAAAAGAGAGACTGACCAGCGGAAAGTATTTGCTTGTTTTGATTTTCTTATACACTCAACTAAAGTTGATCCCTGGATTGATTTCCGATAGCATGGAACAATTTTTTCCTTCCTATTTAAGAATGTTCGCAATTTAAGAACTATTTTCTTATAAAAACTTCAAATTTTTTCTTGGATGTTTTTCCTCGTATGTAGCAAGAGACGGTTAAAACACTGCGGCTGGTCTCACTTTTACCTACATTTAAGTATTTTGAAAAATTGCAAATGAATATTAACAATACACACATACAATATTGAAGGTAGAGATTTTTGTTTTACATGAACTCTGTCCTAAACTAGTGGAGCTGAAACAGCACATACTTTCTCGTCCGTATTTTCACGCAAAATTAGACAAAAAGTAGTCAGCTTTTTGCAAAATTGTACAAGACTTTATTTCAAAATCTGTCTTTAAGAAACATTTCATTAAGGGAAACAATCGCTAGATTTAATATTGTAGTTGTAAGAAGACCGCCAAAAAATTTTGAACTTTCGCAATTTTAATAAAGTCATGGTTTTTAACGAACATGAGTCTTGTACGATTCTCATAAACGTCCTTCACACTATCCAACAAAACAAAATAAACAAGAACGATGAATCCATTTTATTTTTGAAAATTTGGGAAATATCCCAGAGGCTTCATGTAATGCAGTCCAAAATTAAAATATTGGTTTCAAATTCAAGTGGCTGCGACATCAACCATATCTATTGCGGAGCATCAATTTTGGAGAAAATCGGCTGAACGGTTTAGGCTAAAAAATTATGTTTACAATTTTTTCAATGTTTCTATTTTTAAATTTTTACTTCGATACAAACGTTTAGAAGAATAGCGTAGGATTCTGTGTTAATTTTCGATAATTGTAATATTTTAATATTTGTTTGATCCCCTTTTAGAATTACATTATTGAAGATAAAGATTTTTCACAATTATTCTTTCACAATAAATTTTCAAGAAAATCAGGCACACTTTTTTTATAAATCGTAGGATTTGGTTAAATTTCAGTAACATCGCGATAATATGATAGGAAGGAATAAATATGTTAGGAAGATTTTCTCAGAGAAAGTGTGAAATATTTCTTTAGCAGGATAGTAGCACATAGCAGGATTTGTTTAATAATATCCTATAGGTCTACTTTTCATTAATACATTTCATTTTAATTCATTTTCGAAATTTCAAAACAAAACGACACTCTCCTATAAATACATTATATATTTCTTTCTGCAATGCAATTCCTTGTTCAAAAATATATTTTTTTATCATTTCACGTACATTCATTACAAAATATTAATAGTTCACTGATTGGCCTACGGTCTGGTTTTCCCACTCTGAAAGCCGGACATCCTTTCTCATGATTCCCACAATTCCTAGAAAAAATGTACTTTAAATTCATTCCGCAAAGAGAGCAAATTGGGCGTAGATATATTAGATAAGACGGATTTTTATTAAAATTTTATAAGAACAAACAGTGCATTAACTAACCCACCGCAACGCATTAGAGCAGGACAAAATTTGTGTACTCTGTTCATATAAATGCAGTAAAACTTCGTTAACACGTACGGTTTTCACGTGAACGAAATTTGTCATCTAGGACAAGGAAAAATACATACAGATGTCTTAGAATAAATGTAATATCAAAATTCTAGAGCGTGTAGAGGTTTGGAAAATACTTACTTTTTCCCAATGAAATATAATGGAAAATTGCATTTAGGGGAGTTATGTGTATTAATTCATGTGGATTTGCCTATAAGTGCACCATAGAAATTACGCGTTGGACAATCTTAAGGATGTATTATGCTAATTGCGTAGGCCGAAGTCCGGAGCCTCGTAGCGAAATTGAACAGGCGTAGCCAAGGATCGTTCCACCCCACAAGTATTTTATAAAATTAAAAATATGATTTATAACACGACGCCTTTCCACTTGTGGGTATTCGTTGTACACGCTTATATAAATACACTAGTTCTGTTACATCGGTTAAATAACTCCAAACTTCACTTTGAAAATCCATGAGATTTGTACTGTGACAAATGACCACACGTGACATTGATTCCAGGCAAATAAACTGTATCCTAAAAAACTAAGAGACTCGTTTGGCACAGCCAAAGATATAACAATATTTGAAATAGTAAATTTTGGAAATTTTTGTGGTGTTCTAAAACAATCTCTACAATTGAAATTTAATTCTGCGTCCTTTCGTATAAGAGACACACCTAAATTCATGTCATTTTCATATTAAAACTCCACACTTCCCTTCCATGAATTGGAATCTTTATCGAGTATGTTTTAGAAAAAAATGCAAATATAAGTTAACATTAATCATAAATAAATCAAATGAGAAATATTTTAGATCATATTTACACGTATATATAATGTCGTTTTCCAGAATGAGTTGGAAGGAAGCGTACACAATTATTTGAAATACTATTTTGTGAACCGCACTAGTTCTCTGTAATTTTTTCGATCGTATCTAAATGTCCTGTGTATGTCAATATTTAAAGATCTCATTCAAGGCCGTAGTGTCCTCATTAAGTTCATATTCTAACTCAATACTAATATGTGAGTGTACGAAAAACAATATGTGAATATACAAATAGGCGAACATACAAAATGGGCACAAGACGAACAACAGACTATGAAGTGGCAATCAAGGTGAAATAACATACTGAGGAAGGAAATATGTGAGCAATACTGAAATGGTCGAATTTTTAAAGTAAAAAGATTAATAAATGAATTCCTTGTACAACTATAGATTTTGGGTACTATATCATTCTCTGGTCAATGACGCTTCGGATCCAGTTCCCAAGACACAGGGAGACGAATCCTTGCTTGAATGTGGTTAGTGGAGCCAAGCTCCTCACACCAGTCATTCTCTGGAACCCGTTTTGTATTTACTATTTCGTCAGCGCTCCTTGCTAAGGTAAACGTGTACATGGGAGCCAGTACAGCAGGAAGTGGTTTGCGCGCGGTGGCTTCTGAAGGCGGAAGTGTTTCCCGAGCGGAGGGCGACGCGAAGAAAGCTGTCGCTCGTGGCCCCAGCCCCAGCCTCCAGCCCCGGCACGCGCTGCGAGCGGCAATATGCGGAAGGGCCGGCGGCCGCCGGGGACGGCTCTGGGCGCTCGACCGGGGATTTGTCTATCGCTCTTGTTCAAATTACGGCTGGGCGTAATGTGCAGTCCCGCAGGATGTGGCACCGGTGCGAAACGGGCGCGACGAGCCGCCCCAGTGCAACACACAGCGAGGCCGGTGGCGAGGGTGGTGGCGGAGGAGGCGGGGCGGCGGGAGAGGCGGCGAAGCGAACTGCGTCGCAAGCGGTGTCGCAGGAGGCGTAACGGGCGGCGACGTGGGCGGAGGCAGAGGCGGTGGCGGGCAGTGCAAGCGAGTAGTGCATGCGGGCGGGCGGGCAGTAGGCGGGCGGGCGGGTGGCACAGTAGCGAGGGCGGTCAGGCGGCCCGTACATGCGGACGGCGGGCGGCAGGCAGCGGGCGGCGGGCGGCGGGCGGCGGGCGGCGGGCGGCGGGCGGCGGGCGGCGGGCGGCGGGCGGCGGGCGGCGGGCGGCGGGCGGCGGGCGGCGGGTGGCGGGCGACGCAAGATCCCTTGCGGGAGGGGCAGCGGGGTGGGCGGGGGTGCAGCTTCTATTAGAGCGCACGGGCTAATGAGTATGCCGCGTGCAGCCAGAGGGCTGACCGGCGGCGCGCGGGGTGAGGACGGGGCGGGGGAGGAGACAAGTGCAGGGAAACAGGGAGAGGCTATTCGATCCATCGAGGGGACATGGGGGCCGGGCTACAAAAATAGAATATAACAATGGACGCTGATTACATACATAATATATTGCAGGTAGAACAACAATAGCTACATTAGTTACAAAGAACTAAACCAAAGATTTAGCAACATAATTCCGAATTATATAATTGGTTGTAGGCAGCATTCAAAAACTGGTTAAAAATTCTATACTAATTTCATGAAACGTGAAACTGGTTCCAAATATTTTACACATAATTACACAATCCGAAAATGAGTTTCCCGTCAGTTATTTAAACAAACAATATTTGTCCGTTGTTTTTAGCAACTATCGTCAAGAAGTTATCATGCATTACTGTAATAAAATCTTAAAATATGATGTGAATTTCAAATATTTTCAGCGTTCGAGAATAGAGAAATAAATACGTTTCTCTATTTAAAATTCAATAGACTTTCAATTACTTACAAGTTTCATTAACTTCAAGTAGAAATTACGCGAAAACTATTTGTATTTTTAATATATTGTGCATGATTTTTTTAAAGATAAACATTTTTAGAACAAATTTATTTAAGGAAAAATTTATGTCATCAATATTGAAGTTTTGCAGTGTTATTTGTTTTGCAATCTTCGAAAATTCAGCTTGCCGAAAGTGGGAGGTAATCTAAATGTCTGGGAGCTATAGAGTAAGATTCCTCAAAATATTTGGCCATATCTCAGGCGGGAATGAACATATGCGTAATATAAATGAGCAATATGAAGTCTGGTTAAATTTTAAAAAAGTAGTGGCGCCAGAACAGCACGCACTTTCTCTCCTGTATTTCCACCCAAAATTATGCGAAAAGTACTCAAATTTTCGAAAGAATTGTACATGACCTTATTTCAAAATTTATCTTTAAGGAAACTATTTCATTAAGGGAAAAATCTCTATCTTTAATATTTTAGTTGTAGAAAGATACCGAAAAAAATTTGAACAATTTTCGAAAAATCAGTATTTTCAACGAACTTGAGACCTGCACCATTATCTTAAAAATTCTTCACGCTATTGAACAACAAAATTTAATAAAAAACGATGGAGCCATTTTTTTGAAAATTTTGAAAAGGTTCTTAGGGGATTCAAGTAAAATTCCCCCAAAATTAAAATATCGGTTTCAAATTCAAAGGGCCACGACATCAGCCAGATCGATTGGAGAATATAAATTTTGGAGATAATCGGCTAAACAGTTTATCCGGTATCGTCGTTCACAGACGGACAGACGGACACACGGACGGACGGATGGATGGACGGACGGTCGGACGGACATTTGGACATCATTCGATTTTTTGGTTTCAAGGATCCACAAAACATGGATTCTGGCTACACCACGTATTAGAGAGTCTAAATTTTGCCACTGGATTTATCCACTTTTTTGTTATCAGGGCTTTCTAATAAGAGTGTTTCTGTCGAAAATTTACCGTTTTTCGCTCTTTACTCCGTAGCGAGAAAGTAAACATTGAACGCGTATGACAATGAACTTAATTTTGTTTTCTATTCATTTAAATTGGCGTTTCATTTCAGATTTGAGTTAATTGAAAGACTTATAAATTTTATCTTCACATATATTGATTGCACATCGTTCATTTGCCGTGAATTATGTAGATCGCTAATTTTATTACAATGTGTGAGTTGCTTGAAATTACTTATTTTAAATGGAAAAATGCATTAAAAAATTCAAGTCTTTGTTTACTATTAATTTGTTGGTACATAGTTAACTTGAAATATCTGATATTGAACTATTTACTGTTCCATTACTACAAAGAATATTAATATCACCAGCAAAAAGATTTGTACTTCCGTTTCAAATCAGTGAGAGGCCTAAAATGCAAATCTGCGAAACCCCATGTCTAATTAGCAATAAATCAGATATCGTGGGAATTTTGATTCGGTGTTGTTGACGTTCTTAGGCAAAGAAAAAAAAGATGTCATCTTCGTCAACATAGTATACTAGTATACTATATTGATAAAGATGCCCTCGTTTATTTCTTTGAATAAATCAGTAAGATGATTCAATAATGTTTTTTAATTCCAGTGTCACTGAGATCGTGGTTTAAGATTGGAACATTTCCAAAAAAGTTAAAAACTCGGCTGTACAATGTTCGATTTGCTTCATATCTTGGCATGATTCTCCAAATAAACTCTAAAATAACCGATGAATATAAACAAGCATTTAAAAAAATGTTTTTACGTAACAACGTCCCAAGCCTTTTCGGCGTTGAACGCGAGGAGTAACCCGCCTTGAATACGTTGATTGTTTAGCGATTCCGGGTGCGTCAACTGATAAGGTCTAGTTCCGTAAGTGCAGTGCTGGCTTATTCCTCGGGAGTTAGTGACGATCTCCCCCTGCTGGATGGTGAGATTCAGCGCCGACCTGCTCGTCGGCAAGCGGGGATTTACCCAACCAAGTACCTCCCACCAGCGGGGCACCGCCTCAGCCGGTAAAAGCTCCAAGCTTCCGAGCGGTCTCCCGGCATGCATGGTCTTGCGGCATGCATGTAGTGCTCAAGGGTAAGTGTATGTAAGTAGGGTGGGTAGGACAAGGAAGAGAAAGAAAATATCGCGCACTGACCGTGTTTTTTTTAGGGTACGGCGTTAACCTAGTACTGATCAGATAAACTATCGATCCGACCGCTAGAATTCTCCTCCAGAAAGCGATTGAATCCGGCCTAGCTAGTGTCGAAAATCCTGCCACCGTCAAACATAGGACCTCTCGAACAGGGGCACTGCAGTGACATCTCTTATTGCCCTGAGCCTCTTCTCCCGGTATCCTCCTTGAACATACGTCAGTCTTACGTCAAGTGAAGTCAGTTATTGCTTTTTATCCTTTTTTGCCAGGGGCTCAGCGCCATTCGTATCCGGGGTCTCCAGACGGTCACCCACCCAGGAACTCGCGGGGCCTCGAGCTACTTAACTTCCGTCACTTCACGGAGATTGGTTGAGAAGTTCGGCTACCGACGCAGGCTTTACATTTTATTAAACATATAATGGTTATTACGCTATCACTCGTAAACAATATTTCAGTTTTTTCTTTTGCAAAAACGGACAAAACCTAATCAGAACAGCCCCAAATACTTACCTAACTGCCATATTTCCGTAAGTACAAAATCCAATCTACTTGAAAAATATTTTCAACAATTTTATTCAGTACTTCATCAAAAAACATACAGAGGAACACAATAATATTATAAATTATTTTTCGGCTGATCTCTATCATTACGAAAAAATAAAAAAACTCAGCTAAAATATGACAGATTCCTTTCATTTAGATATAATTTTCTAAAAACTCCAAAATACCTGACGAATACATACAAATATTTAACATTTTATTAATTACACTTATTGGAAATTACGATACCACTCAAAATAATTTTGGTCTTATTTATTTCTCTTGGAAAACGGAGAAACCTAACACGAAAAATGCCCCAAATTTTGCCGTACTGTCATAATTTCATGTGAACAAAATCCAATTTGACCAACTTACACGTGTTACTGCACATGGTGAAACACATTGTGGATCACAATCGTACCTAAAACTAATGTTGGGATAGTTTACATCTTTTCGAAAAAGTGGAATAAACTGGGATAAACAACGTTAGATCCGATTCAATGTGTTATATTCCCTACAAATAAGTTCTAATGTACGCGGCAAATAATTTAATACTTTCATACAAATATTGGTACAAGCAAATATTGGTACATGGCAAATATTGGTACAAGCACTACGTTGCTATCCAAGTTTAAAAAATTCTTTGCTTATTTTTGAAATATGATAAAACCAAAAATGTCTATAGTAATGTCCATTGAGTATAAATGGAAGCTTTTCTTCGAACATTGGAATTTATTCTACATCTTTTTAAAACTCGCAGAGATTTGCTTGGGTTCTCAAAAATACTTTTTACTTGTTTGCTTGGAACAAATCTCACCTGCATCATGTCAGAATCATACCTTATCGTCATATCTCCGATTGTAAATAATACAAACTATGATTTAAATATTTACAGATATTCTATATTGTAGTAAGAAATTATTTCGTATTAAAAAAAATTGGGATTAGTTTGCTGTTTTTCGAAGAATAGAAAACCATCACATGTTAACTGTGAGGATTATTCCATACCGTCATATTTCGTAAGGTATAAGGTCCATGTTTTTCGTCAACGTTTTTACAAAAATTCTATATTTTCTAAAATTAGCCCAAAATTAAGGCAGAAGAATTTTTGGGTTTTTAGAAAGTGGTGGTGCTAGCTTTACCAACGTAGACAAAGGCATTACTGTAGCTAGCTGGACTTCGAGGGGCGCCGGATCTATGCGTGCAGAATTTATTTCCGAAAGCGAAAATTGGAAGTACAGAGTGTTCACGAACACGTACCAACAAGAGTGGGTCACAAACTCATGGAAGATCTTTACCAAAGTAAAATGAAAATTTGAAAACATTCTTCGTACATCTTCCTTCGGAGAGAAAATAAAGCTGCCTGCCCCATGTAGCTTTACTGCATCTAAATGAGCCTCAAGCCTAAAAGAAGCCTCTGAGCTAAATTCTCTAGTTTCGTCGCCAGAAAGATAATTTCTTTGATAAATGGCGAAGGGCGCACAGCGAAATTTGCGTGGTCAGGCGGAAGAGCAGGCCTGATGGCCTGAGCCTTGCGACGCACAATAAGGCATCATTGAATTGAATTCAAATGCTCGGTGAAAAGTATTTTTCGGGATTTAGTGAGTGTGCGTTCACTCGGGGCAAATTTTACCACATAACTTTCCGAAAGTGGTTAGGAGAGACGTGTTAACTCTCGAAAGAGATCATCTCAGAAAATAAATAATATTCCAAGAAAGGCGGATGACAATTTACTCTCTTTAAATGAACTGCATGAAGTCCTGTTGCAATCAGTGTACTTTGTGCGAGTGTTTCAAGTGTTGGTTACCTGAAGAGCCGGGATATTGCGAGCTATTTCGTAATGGAAATTGCGAAGAAACGTGCAGTGAACTCCAGAAGCAAGGGAATATATTACATTGAGGATAATAGTGTAAATTGTAAGCAGAATAATGGCATTCGTTTAACATTCGCATGTCACTGGAGGGAGTCAACGAAGGACCCCCGCGTTTTTTATAATTCTCGCAGACTACTTATAGAGAGGCGTAGAAAGAAAGTATTATACTGCTGCGGTAAGAATAGGCTATTTTTCGATTAAAAAACTTGTATCTGGGACTTGGGTATCGAAAAGTGGAGAAATATTGTTCCTATGTGTAATAAATTACTTTCTCTCACGTTGTGTAGTCAGAAGCCACGTTCTGTAAGTCCTTGATACCAAAGGACAAAAAGGATTTGACGACAAAACTTACATCCGTTCGTCCGTCCGTCCGTCCGTCCGTCCGTCCGTCCGTCCGTCCGTCCGTCCGTACATTGTATGTATAATTATGACACATAATAACTTAAATGGAATGGAATCACTGGAATAGAATGAATGACACGGAATGATAACTGGAACAAAGCTACAGTGATTCCTATTTACAAAGGTGGAGATCGTTCATTAATTTCTAATTACAGATCAATTAGCGTAATATAGGTTGTATTTAAATTGTTAGAACATCAAAATGCCGACTCTTTATGAGATATACGGAACAAGAATAACAATCTTGTTGAACACCAACATGGAATTAGACCAGTAAATTCTTGCTTAAGTCAGCTCGCTACCGTTTTCCAAGACATTCTCGATTTTCTCGACGAAGGAGAAAGAAATGAGGCCGTGGTTATAGACTCTTCTAAAGCTTTCGATTTTGTTTCTCACTACAAACATCTTTAAAAAATTACCGAATAGGGCGTAGACTCGCGAGAAGTCATCTTGTTTGGGGAATTTCTATGCTGTCGGACACAGCGAGTTCGAATTGATGACTTTCTATCCAACGAGGTTTATGTGACGTTCGGCATCCGTCAGGGAAGCGTGTTAGAGCTGCTCAATTTCTTATGTATATTAATGATATCGGTACCAAAATTCGATCGAAAATTAGACGTTTCTGAGACGATTGCATTGTGTACCAAAAATATAAACAAATTGGACATTGATTAGTTAAAAAGATGTTGACGAATTGTTGAAATGATCCCAGAAAAACAGAATGCAAATAAAACGACAGAAACGACAGAAATGCAGAAGAAAACGACTAAATATGCGAACAGAAAAAATGAGGCGAATACCAATTGAGAATCATTAGTTATTAGAAAGACAGCACAACTGCGTGCCATCTTCAAGGGCACAAGTACACAAAGCAACCGACATGGAAAGCTATCAGTGGAAGACTTGAAATGCCATGTTACTTTAATAGGGACGACCATTAACACAAAATAAAATGTAGTAAAGAATGGATGTTGGAAAATTCAGTTTTGGCAATAGGACTATTATTGACCATTGAATGAACCTGTATAGATGCTAGCGACACATCCCACGAGCATGCAAAATAGGAGTTCGACAATTCTGAAGAGGGCAAGTGTTCAGTGGAGTGATTTGCAGTTCAATGTAATGACTTTTTTTAGTAGGAAAGGCTAACAAAAGTACGGGAAAAGTGCAGTACATATACTTACCCATAATGTATAAATTACTGCGTACTGAAGGGATATGCAGTGAAGAGAAGTGAAGTGAAGTGAAAAGATGGGTACAGAGTACAAATGAGCATACGTTTATCTATATTTTATAGGGGAGAGTTAGGTTAACTGGACCGATTAGGTTAAGTGATCCATGCCTTTAAATGTTGGCGGGAAGCGATTCCTGCTTTTTCCATTGGCTGGCATTTGTAGAATGACAGGGCTGGTAATATAAGCCACTTTCATAAGTTGTAGGCCTTCAATGTTGGGTACAGTAAGAATTTTTTTTCTGACAGTTCAGAAGTATTTTCTACAACTCAACTTTTTTTTATATTTATTTTATTTTTATAGATCATACAAAGTTCAGTACATATAACACTTTACATATGTATTGATTGCTTTCATTCTAAATTATCTAAAATTAAACTAAAAACTAATTCGGGTGAGGAAATCTTTTCCAGACACCTCTAAAAGCAATCTATTTCGGCAAATTTGGTTAGGAATGCCTGGTATGGATATCTATTTTTTAATCGGGTTCTATGAGGAGTTTTCCGGAGTCTGAAGTTGTCTAGGTGTGGAATTTGAGGTATGGAGTGATAGAACTGGGTTGAGAGGTATGTCATATGGTATTGTATGGAGTCAATTTGAAATTCTTTGTGGAGCTGTGAGTTTGAGACAAACCAAGGAGCATTTGTGATAGTTCTAAGAAACTGGTTTTGGACTATTTGGAGCTTGTTTAGGTTTGTTCTTGCAGCGGAGATCCAAACTGGACAGGCGTAAAGGAGGAGTGGTCTAATGATACTTTTATAGATGGATATGGCGGTTGGGAGTGAGAGGTGTGATGATCGATTAATGATGGGTTTTAGTTGGTGTATCTTATTTTTTGCTTGCTGTATTTTACTATTGATGTGTTGGTTCCAGTTCAGTTTAGTATCCATGTTTAGACCGAGATATTTGACGGTACTATTTGGAGGGAGCCAGTTAATGGGTTCATTATTTATTGTGAGTGGTGCTGGAGGTGTATATGGTCTTAAAGTGAATATTTTAATGGCTGTTTTGGTAGGATTCAGTTTTATTTTTAAAAATGCTGCCCAACTGTCTATAAGATTGAGATACAACTGAAGAGAATTTCTGATATTTACTAATGAATTACCGGCTAGGAATATTGCAGTATCATCCGCGAGTTGGGCTGTTTGTATGTTGTCTCATTTCAGGAGGTCGAATACATATAAATTGCAAAGTGTAGGAGATAGTGGCGATCCCTGTGGTAAGCCAGCACTTATTTGTCTTGCATTTGAATGATGACTGTTGACGGTGACTGAAAACGTTCTATTTTCAAGGTAGGAGGATATTATTTGTATGAAATAATATGGGGTACCTTTAGTTTGTAAATCATTGCTTTGTGCCATACTCCATCATAGGCCTGGGTGATGTCAATAAAAATCCCGACTGTGTGCTTTTTATTTTGAAAGCCTGTGTGGATATATTCTGTTAGCCGTAGAAGTTGATGACTGGTAGAGATTTTCTCGGTGAATCCAAATTGCTGTTTGGGAATTGCATTAGTCTGAATCAAAAACGCTTTTAAGCGCGTAAGAATAGCTTTTTTCCAATATTTTCGCAAAGGTGGGGAGCAAACTAATAGGACGGTAACTTTCGACTAATGAGGGGTTCTTGTTTGGTTTGGGAATCGGTATGATGACCGCGTGCTTCCATGTTAGAGGAAAATATCCGATTCTGAGACACGAATTATAAATGTTTGTGATGAAGGCCAGTGCAGATGGAGGAAAGTGTTTGACTATTGTATTACTTATTCTATCGTATCCAGGAGATTTTTTAATTGGCAGTTTGGATATGATATTTTTTATTTCTTTGGGTGATATTAATTAATTCTTGGGTTTGATCCGTAAGTGGGAGTAATGAATGCATTATTAATAAATTGATGAGATGGATGGTATTGTGTGGTGTTGGTCGTAAAAGTGGACGAAAAGTACTTGGCGAAATTTTCTGCCTTTTGGAAGGGGGTGTATGCGCTTGTTGCTAATTTGATTGGAGGAATTATAATTTCTTTCCTGAGTATCTTTTTTGTGAATTGCCAAATTGTGTTATTTTGAGTACTGAGAGACTGGATAAGTTCATGATATTGCTTATTTTTATGATTTGTTAATGCTTTTTTCAAGATATTCCTGATAATGTTTAGTTCGTGTTTGACACTATTATTTTTGGAGCGAATCCATAATCTTCTGGTTTGATTTTTAATGTTTATGATTTTCAATATTTCCGGGGGGAGGTTGGTGTAATTTGTTTGCTTCTTATCATTTGTTTCGAATTCCGAATTTTGGGTTGCCTTTTGGATGATAGAATTTAAAAATGATACTGCTTGATCAATCTCGAGAACGGTTTGTTGTATTTTTATTTTGGGTATTACTGAATTTAATTCTACCACTCAACCGCTTTGCAATTTTATTGGCATTGAATAATAACAACCAGAAAAAATTCTCACTACATTAATTGTTAGTATTTCTGCTTTGTAATAGTGTATGTTGTTTTTAGTAATACGTCGCGGCTTGTATGTTTTCGGGCATATAAAGAAAATATGTGTTGTGGGGTTGACTGGACCGTCAGGATGTCAGGTTAAGTGGAACAATCGTCTTACCCCCTTTATTATTTTTCGAAATTAGTTATTTGAAGATTTGCCATTAATAATAACATAAATTGATGCCCTGAACTATCTCTCTCGGATCACCCAAAATGCTTTTGTTTCAACAGTAGATATTGTTACAAAGTTTCCATACCAGCTGAAGGACGGCCGAGAAATATTTAAAGACATGATTTATTTTAACGTGAATTTGGAAGAGTACAATCTTCGCTCAGCATTTTCTAAATTTAGTGTGTAGAAAGAGGTTATGGCAATGTGTATAAGAATGTGTTTTTTTCAATAAATCGTCAGTCATTTTCACAATTTATTTAAATTTTCAGTCCACTTAACTTTACCGGTTAGGTTAACTGGGACTATTGCAAATGTACAAAATATTCCGTATTTGACAACAGCTGTAGACACGATGATGTTTGTTCCCACAATATGAAGAGAAAGCTTCACTGAAATATCATGCGAAACCTGTATAACGTATTAACGTGTATAGCTCAAGTAAATAATATTTTAAAGCAAATTAAAAAGTGGACCAGTTAACCTAGCTCTCCTCTACTTTGTTTTTATATTTTGTTAATTTATTTATATTATGTATCTGTTTATTTTTAATATGTGTTGTTCTATTGCTTAACTGCCGTACGACGATTTTCAGCAATAAATTGTTACTATAATTATATGTTTAACATTTGTATAGCAATAGAGAGGGTCAACAATAGTCCCTATTGTAGTTCTTAATTTCTCGCATACTACTTACGTATTGTAGAGAAAGTATGGTAATACTGCGGCAAGAATAGGCTGAATATTAGACTGTGGACCTAATATCGAAAAGCGGATACATCTCATTCCTAAATGTAATAAATTACTTCCTCCAACAATTGGGTAGACAGACAATCTCTTATTGCCAGGTTCTGGTAACAAAAGAATTGGTAAATCATGTTTGTATACGTGACTATAGCAAATAATTTTCTCTAACACGTTGTTAAATGAGAATCCATGCTCATTGGGTACTTGATACCGAATAATAAATTTTAGGCATAGTCGTCTGTCGGTCTGTCCATACGTCCGTCCGTGGCGAACGCGAGCTCCTAAACCGCACAGCAGATTGACTCCGAAACTGATATTCCGAGATCGATTTAACTCGATCTCGGGGCCCTCTCAGTATGAAAAGGACATTTTGATTTTGGGAGGTTCTTTATAAAAAACCTCAACATTTTCAAATTTTTCTCGAAAATAGCTCCAAAATTTTTTATTAAACTCTGACTTTGGAGAGCATACAGAACGCTTATGTAAATTAGTGCAGGTCAAATTTTTGTTGAAATGCTTAATTTTTCGAAAATTGTAATGTTCAAAGAAGTTTTTGGCGCCTTACTGCAACTACAAAACTGAATTTAGAATTTTTTCTGAGAATTCAGAGAAGTGTTCTTTAAAGACAATTCTTGAAATAAGGTCATCTACTACAATTTAACAAAAATATGAGTGGTTTTCGTGTAATTTTGTGTGAAATATAGACAGTTTTTTAAACAATTTCTCCTCAAAGTGAGTCCATTTTTTCTTTACATTTTCTCTTCGAATGTATCAAAGACTAAAAAATGGTGCTAGTCTCATTTCCGGCAAACTCTCTGAATTTTCGAAAATTGTACAATCGTAACATTTTGAAACTATAAAATTGAAGGTAGAGATTCATGCCTTACACAGAACTGGTTTTAAAAAATCAGCTCTTTAAACATTGTAATTTAGAACTGTTTGAAAAACGAGAATTTTTGTGTAATTTGTGCTTGCAATTTACAAGAAACCTTTTCCTCAAAAACCGCCCCATTTTTTTTCTTTTTTTTCAGAAATAGAACAAGAAAAGTTTAAAGTAATGGCGCAGATATCATTTTCGTTGGTCTCGGAATTTTCGAAAATTAAAAATTTAGAAATACTGCGAGAAAGAATGTGTTATTAAGGACTACAAGTTCTTTTTGATATATTCTCAATTATTTACTCCCTTATAGTTGAATTGAAATACAGCTTCAAGAATATCATAGAAGAATGATCCACATTTTATGCGCAAATTTTCATAGAAACATTTAGAGACTTTTTGAAAAACCGTCGTTTAAGCATTTACGAAAATGCGCAACTTTTAGTTCATTTTCACAAGAAAGGGTTTTGAATTTTATAGAAACTGCATTTGATATAATTGAAGCACTTGCACTCACAAAAGCAGTTATGTATAAAAAACGTTGGTAATGTAAATATTAACGACGATAGGTGAATCAAAAAATTACATTTGTTGAAAACAAGTTTTTGAAAAAACGAAATAACATATCAAAATGCAGTTTATGACTTTTTATTGAGAGAATTTAGCACTACTCATAAAGAACGTTTAATGAACAAAATATGATGCTGTTTTGAGAAAAGCTTGTTTTTAATATTTAATATTGCTCATATTTTAATCAAGATTGCGCGAAAAAACTAATATTTTCAGAAAGGGTACATGATATTTTATAGTGAACTGATTGTGAAGGACTGATATCATCTGAAGAAAAAATCTCTTCAACCAAATCACACTCAATACGTAGAGAATTCTTTTCAAATTGGAGGGCCACAATTGGGGTCAGGTCGATAATGGAACATTGTTTGGCAAAAATTCTACAAATTGTTTGGGCACTAGTGTGTTCACAGACAGACAGTGGACCGTCTGAAGAACGTTTCAAAAAAAGAAAAGAAAAAAAACTCTCTATAGCAGAGGACCCTAAATCGTGTACTTACGTTGAAATCTCGAAATCGATTGCAATATTCTGAACGAATGAACAGGAACGATAAAAGTCATCTCGTAGAGGAAACCTCGAAACATTTACGTTTCAGCTTTTTCATTATTTCCTCTTCTGCAAATATACAATCAGTTCAAATTTGAACATTAAGCGAATGGTATAAGGAATAACAAAATAATAACAAATAAATAACTACTTAGACACTTTTTATATGTTTCAAATATCATTTTTTTTCGTGTCAGGTTGCATACGTGCTGACATATCTAATAGGTTTACTGGAAGATGATTCGCGTGCTCGTACAATAGCTTCTGATATAGTTTTTGGTTTCTCTTCGCGATGAGGCCATCCAGTGGAATTATATCGTCTCATAGAGTCTAGTTTGTCACGAACCATGAGTCGTCGCGAAGACGTCTTATGTTTTCGTTTTGAATATTCTGAAGAATATTCAATTAGTTATTACTTCTCTGCGGTGCTGGATTAATCCATTCGCATTACAAGGTATACTTTTATTTGTTCAGTTCCATTAGTGTATTATAGATATGAATATCGTTCGTATATATCTAGGCGTTACCTTGCATTGGGTTCTCGAATGACCGTATTTTCAGCATCGATAGCATTGAACTGGTTTTCTTATTATATGGTGGTTCAAATTTGATAATTGCATTCAAAATTTGTCAATTTTATTAATTCCTTTGTTGTTTTCATGTCGTTCTAAATCTATAATGCCATCCCAACAATGGTTATTATTAGTTTAAACGATAGTTTTAATGTTTGCTTTCCAGAGACACGGAGTGCATTTAAAGAATACAATCAATTAAAGAAATTGTGGATAGTGTGACTACGAGTATCATAAGGTCGTGGCTTCGTCGTTAAAATGACTGATTCTTTCATATGCTCGGAGATTTTGTGCATTTCCATAAGATGAACTTGGCATTTACGTATTTAGGGAACTTTTGTAAGTTTCTATGATTTTGGTTCGATAAGTAGTAGCCTCAAACAAGCGACCTACGTTCCAAAGGTAGTTTCAAATAGCATTGTGGTGTGAGGGTCGAATAGAAAAAAGTGCACTATGCATTTGCAAAACAGCTTGAAGAGAAGTCTGGTGTGGGAACTGCGAAAGGATTGACTCCCAAAACAATGCACGTTGTCACGAGATGTTAATTTGCTTTAAACAATTACATACCTCGAAAACGAAAGGCGATAGTGCTAATCGGATTGCGAAAGTTTGAATCTCGTTTAAAGCCAGTTTAGAAAAAGACAATAAAAAATTTGAAAAATTATAAAAAATTACCAATTTTTGCAATTCTGAAGTGAGAAAGGTTCCCAGATGTCCCAGAACCGAAAACTGCGAATCAATAATTTTGCAACAATTTACAATTTTATAAACAAATGCGAAATATGCGCTAAAACGGCTGGAAAGGCTCCGCAAATTGAGCCTGATACGAACATTTTAAAGTAGCAGTTTACAGGAATTACAAATTGATTTCTAAAATTTAGTATAATTGTTGCTAAAATGCTAAATATTTACTGGTCTATTGACAGGAATTGTGGACGAAAAATCCCCGCCCAGAAATATTTTTTCGTTATGGTGTACACGTTATGTTCATACTCGCCGTAAAACAGACCGATTCAGCGTAATTAAATTGGCAACAAAATTTGTTTACAAGCTAAGTGATTTTTAAGCGTATCTGGCAGGGAAAAAGCACAACATTTGAGAACTGTTTTTTCAGTATGCAGTATTCAGTAAAACAAATTAATGGAGTTCCAAAATATTAGGTCATTTCGAGATGCTAATTTCTTATAAACAATTACATATCCCGAGAACGAAATATGACAACACCGATCGGATTCCGGAATTTTATATCGCCTTTAAACGCCATTCAGAAGTGGCAATAAAAATTTGCAACAATAAAATTTATAAGCAATTTCCAACTTTTGCAAATCTAAAGGAGGAAGAGTCTCCCGATGTCCCAGAGCCAAAAAATCGAATAACTAGCCACAATTTACAATTTTATAAACAAATTCGAAATATGCATTAGAACGGCGGGGAAGGTAGAAAGCCCAAATTGTGCCTGAAATGACACACCTGCATTTTAAAATAGCAGTTTCTCAGGAGTTACAAATTGATTGCTAAAGGTTTGTGTATTTGTTGCTAAATTGCTAAATATTTACTGGTTAATTCATAGTAATTCTGTACGGAAAACTCCCACTTAGAAATATTTTTTCGTCCAGGCGTACTCGCACGCAAAATCTCTCCTTTGGCGGGGTAATATGACATTTCCGCCTCAGACATAAACAAACCAGGTCCCACCCCTGAGACGGCGTGTTTTCTACCCTTTGGGACTTCGTGCCAATCACTGACAACGGCGGTTCTACGTGCTAGCGATTGGTCAACGCGCTCCTCTCCCGGGCAGTGGGGTGTCGGCGCGGAACGGTTCGGAAGATAGAATTTTGCGGGAAATTTTTGTGAGGGTATCTGTACATTTTCCAAATACACGCAACAAGCTGCATGAAGGCTGACAGAATTTGAAAGAATTCTGAATGCGTAACATAATGCACTTAATTTGGTGTTTAATTCTGATATACGTGTATGTACATTCCATTTCAGGTGTAATGGACATGAGAGACTTAGACATTTTGGTAGTTGCATATTTTCATTCTCAATGGAGCATGCGATTGCCGATTTGAAAAGCAAAAATGCATTAAAACCTTTTTTCTTTTGTTAACTATTAATTTGTTATTACGAAACCAATTTAAAACTTCTGAAATCGTACTATTTATTGCTTCTATTTTGCAAAGAACATTCGTGTCATCGGCAAACAGAACTGTTCTTCCATTTTTAATAGACGAAGGCATATCATATACGTACAACAGAAAGAGGATAGGACGTAAGATCGAACCTTCCGGGACCCCTTGTTAAAATGACAAAGAATTGGAGAGATAAGTAAATAATGTCCTTTCGTGCCAGTAGGGTATTTCTAATCTTACAGATCGGTGTTTAAGGTGCAAGGTTATCCAATCTAGGGCAATACCACGAATTTCACATGAAGGTAATTTTGAGAGCAAGATGTTATGATCAAGTACATCAAAAGCATTCGAAAGATCTAAAAACATTCCAATGGGTGATTCATTTTGGTTCACTGATTAAGCAACAACTTTAAGAAAAGAAAAAATGGCAGTATCCGTAGATTATGGTTTTCTAAAACCATGTTGTGATTCTGAAAACGCATAGTTTCTGCTGAGAGAAAAATTTCCATTCGCGTGTAGAAAAGCCTCTCTAATGTTTTTGAGAAAACTGACAAAAGATAAATTGGCCGATAATTTTGAATTTCATTTTTGTTCCCTTTTTTGAAAATTCGCTTCATTTTTACTGTTTTGAAAATAGCTGGAAATATTCCTGTGCATAAAGAAACATTAAAAATGTGAGTTAAATGGGAGTATAAAGGTAGGTGCACAAATGTTTAATAAACCGTCCTGAAATTCATCTAAACCTATTTAATATTTCTTTTCTAGTTTACTGATTATTCTGAGTATTTCTTTGGAATAAGTTTCGTAAATAAACTTCGGGTCGAAAGATTTTTAGGACGCGTATGATGTTGGATTTAATGGATTTAGTCCCTTTACGACATTAGCCGCAAATCTAGAAAAGTATTGGTTGAAGAGATTTGCAACTTTTTCTGGATTACTTCCTTCTCTCTTATTATCCTTTAAATTAAGATTCTTTACAATGTATCGAGATGATGGGGTAGTATTTTTTACGATATTTCACATTGCTTTAGTTGTGTTACTCACAATATTCAGATATTGATTCATTATTTTTGCCTGAACTATTACTTTCCTTAAAATTCTTTTATATTCTCGGAAGTAGACATAGAAACCGGGTGATAGTCATGATGTTAAGAAATAAAGTAGAGTGTACGTTTATTTTTACAAAATGTTCTAATTCTTTGCGTGATCCAAGTATTACTTTTCCTTGAAATATTTATTTTTCTCTTTTTAAGAGGATATCACGCGATAAAGTAAAATGAAAGCTTTGAGAAAAATAAATTACATTTTTCATTTGTGTCAATAGCGTTATAAATTGCGTCCCATGGTTCCATCAGTGAGTAGTCCGTAAATAATTTTGTTTACTTTAGTAAATGCTCTTCACATGCGCGTATTATTTATTGTGTCAGTATTCATGTTATTAGTAATTGTAAGAATTTGTGTATCGGGGTAACTATAACCTAGATTATTCGTTATTTCTAGACATCGGATGTTTAGGGAAATGCCTATTTTTTTCTAGAGAACTTATTCAAAGGCTGATAATATATGTCCACGAATCATGACAAATGATGACAAATGAAGTTTTATAATACTTATTTTTGCTTATTTTGGCATAAATGCCTATTTTTTGCATAAATACATTTTTAGGACTTTCTTGCTTTTTGTTTATTATATTTATATACAATGCTAAGATATCGGAAAATCGGTGATAGTCCAACGTGACCATTGATTATGAAATCTTCGATTCACGTCTTGAAATTTAAAATTACGAGTGAATTCCCGAAAGTATACCAACTGATTTTTTTCCATTTCCCTATTTCATAAATACCAGCCATGATCTGAGAACATGGACGATACACCGAGAGAACCGAAATTTCATGTAGAAATAAAGATAAATTCCCAGAAGGTTTCAGTGGTGCTAGTGTTGGATTGCTAAAATATATGCCAATCACATCGTTCAGATATCCTTCTCCGCATTCAAACTTGATTTTGTCTCCCAGTCGTCGCAAATTTGAAATTGTGATCCTTGAAAAGTTACTGGTAATATGTAAATATTACTAGTTAATGGAAACTATTAAGAATAAAATGTAGAAGAGTTGTAAATGTGTAAATCTAGTTTTACATTATAATATACGATGTGGTTTTGTGCATTTAAGTTTACAAAATAATATAGACAAAAAATACAATTTTTCCATTTTATTGTGTAAGAATCTTATGATAGTGCCTTTTTCTCCTTATTCTTGACTTTTTCAGCGCCTGTTTAGGCGCCTAAAAGTCGATGTTTTAGAGCCTAAACATCCGATGTCTAGTTATTTCATATCTAGGTGGGGTTTTGTTGATTATAATTTTATTTAAATGTATTCTGTGTAGGTACATTCACTGTAATATCTAAATTAAAAGACTAAAGTAAATTGAGAAAGTGCTCTTTTTCGTAGGTTTCGCTCAGAAAATAAATATTGAAATCTCCACATACAATGGATATACAAGAGAGATTACTAATTTTGTTCAGAATTATCTTTAAATTTTCTAAGAAAATGAAATATCTAATGCTCATTTTGTTGGAGGTCTGTAGATGCAAGGAAGATAATTTTTATTGTAATAAAATCTACGACTCTAGTTTCAAAAACTTTTTCAATTACATATAAATTAAATTCTTACAAGAAGGTATAATCAATATCTTTATACGTAAATAAATGAACCTCCGTAAGCAGGGCCCTTATTAGATACCCTCGCTCTACAATACGATCCTCCAAGGTAAACATTAATAATTTGGAGTGTGTTTAGTTCATAATGAGACAAATGATGTTCTATGAAGCAAAAAACATCTACTTCACTTAGATCGCACTGTAATGCTGCCTCGATAAATTCAATTTTATTTGAAAGAGATTGCACATTATGATGCATTATTCGAATCTTTTGCTTGTACCTACATTGATGTTTCTCTTCTCGTTGTACTCTGTTGAATCTGACTGTAGTTGCTATTAATTTACCTCATTTTTACCTTGAGTACGTGGTCGAAGGAATTATCGTGTCCCAGCAGTGATAGGAGATGAATGAGGTGGGGCGACAGATGTATAGGAATGAATAGTGGGAGAGATAGTAAAAGGATTAGTTTCAGTGGATAAAGAAATTGGGTCCAAATGGGTTTCAAAAGGGGGAAGATAGCTAGGAGATGTGGGTGGGAAGAGGTCTTGGGCAGGACAATGCCGAGTTTGTGAAAGAACGTGTTTTGCAATCTCGCTATCGAGTGCGTGTTTTCCGACAAGGTTCAAATAAAGACGTTCCCGTGTGTAGTGTTTTTCTGAGTGAAAGTTTAGCTCAAATAATTTAACATGTGTGCCTCTCAGATGCAGTTGCTATTTGTTGTTTGCGTGTGAAATTTCTTTGCACAGTGCTGGATTGTTCTACCAGAAGGGTAAAGTCGACACTATAATGTTCGTGTTTTGGGCTTCACGTTGTAACTTGTCAACATCTCCCCCATACGTCACATACATTTTTTGACTGTTTTTGACTAAATAAATAAATAAATAAATAAACACGTTGCTCAGGTGTAAAGTGACTACCCAAATTGATGTAATTCTGCCCTTCTATGATGATGACTGTATCTCATTTGGTGAGAGTTTTTGTGTGGAAGTCCAACTCAATGGTCACGTTGGCAAACCTCCCGTTAAGTTTAAACACACACGTGATAGATAAATTGGATGGGAGTTTCCCACTGAGAAGGGAGGAGATTCGTCGCCAATGATTGGTTTCAAATTGGCATTCTTAATGTGAGACTGGCTATAAAAACCGCTGTTGATATAAAATGCATATAAAAGAACGTTTCAGTACTCTTTTGAATAATGAGTTTAGATAATATTCAAGAATAATTTCTGAGACTACCTAACAAGACACTACAATTCCATCAATGCCATGTTAGAATCAAACATATTCACAAATATCTATGACAATGTTCTGGGTTTTCTTAATTTTAATTTTATTTATTTAAAGTAGCATCGACTACGATGATCGTTAGCAACTACAATATACAAACTTTTATGTACATAAAATGTTTTCTTACAATGCTTAGCTACATTTACGGAGAACAATCAATAACAGTTTAAGTTGTTTCTGTACATACATACATAAAGGTAGCTTTACATATCATTGAACACATTGATTACTTTGAGTAATTTGAGAATTTTTCTTTGGAATGCTGTGGAATTGACTATTGTTTCATACTCGTGACTTTCCTCTAACGTAAATAATTATTCCTGTCTAAATTTGAGACATATGTCAATGATATTGTGCAAGCTAATTTTAGCTTGCATACCTGACAGACAGGTGGAGAAGAATTTTGGAATAAATATGACTTAGTTTACAATGATCTGATCTGATATAATTCTTGCAATGACTACCTTCTCCTTGCAGGAAATGTTTTTACAAATATTTAATTTATAAAATTGATCAATTGATCTACGAAGATTACTAATTTTACATTCTTTCCACATCCAATTTCATTTCTTTTACACGATTCTTCGGATGTGGTTGAGTGTGACTGATTGTAAAAGACAGATTGTAAACGAGATTACTGTCCTGGTGATCGACAAACGTTACCTCACAGTTTATATTAGAAATTGATTTGGGTTCAAGTTGTACAGGTATACATGCTTAAGTAAGATTCCTTCCAGATTTACGTATTTCGAAACAAGTCCCATAATACTAGTTGCCAAATTTGCGCAGTAGGTTCTGTTGAACATATTTTGAATAATGAATAATGCATTTTAAAATATGTTGATAATTGAGGAGCGTAATTGAAAAATGAATTTCAGCGTTGACATTAAAGCAAAGTCAATTGCAGTTGTAGAATTTGTATACTCTGTTAGTTGATACTTGATTGTTTTATCTTTCATATACAACACAAGCTTATGTGCCAGTATAATTTGTATCAACTTTTTATGCATACAATGTAATGTTCTTTACATTAACTAAGAAACTTTGGTTAGCCAATATTCGAGCGTTGTTGTAGTATATTGATATTTGGTTAAAGATAAATCAAGTTTAGGCGCGGGGACTACCATGTGCCATGTGAGACTATTAAATGTTCTGTGTTTTTTAACTTGAATATATTGCATATTGATTTCTTGTAGCGGTTTATCAACTCTGTTATAAAAGAGGTAGGATCTCATATAAAGGGAACACATTGAACATTATCGGGTTAGTGGATGAGGATGCTTTGATGGCATAGTTCATGGTGAGCACTTGTCTAAGGAATGTGAGGGTTGGCTCTTGTGTTTCAAGTAAAATACTTCCGACAGGCGTTGTGCGGAAACATCCGGTAGATATTCGAAGTTTGATTATAAACAATGTCAAGTTTTTTAATACAGCACTTAGGAGAATTGTACATCATTGCTCCATAATCTATTTTACTTCAAATGATTGCAATGTATGTAAGGAGGAAGTTTGTATTTGCATCACAAACATTATGTGGGAGGTGCCCTAGGATATTCTTACAAGCATCAGGTACGAAATGTAGCTCAAAAGTTCTTGTAATTGGAACGCATTGTAACAAATGTTGACCCAGATATAAATGGGGAATAACTGGGTGCTTGTTTTTAAAAAAATAATACACGTTCTGTTTTTTAAGCAGGGAATTTGAATTCACTTTTAAGGGACCATCTGTAAAATTCATAATTTGATAAAATCATTCTAAAATATTTTCATTATTAGATAGTACTTTGCGGAATGCTCGTTTTCGTTTTGTCATTCATAAGAGTTTTTGTAATTTACCTTTTTCTTTTTTATCAGTTTATCTTGTGTTTACTTTCTTCCTCCCTCCACCTCCATTCTTTACCTTTTCTTTTTGAATTTTATTTCATTGTTTAGCTATGAAATTTAACAACTAGTTTATCCGTCATTCCGCTCCCTCTTAATTTATAATTGCTTCCTTATGCTTTGAAGCGAAGATGTATATAATGAATGTGGTTGTCTATTCTTGTTTTTTCGATTGACCTATTTTAATGTTTTAATTAAGTTTAACATGCTTTGGTAAGTTCTCTTACCAAAGCATGTTAAAATCAATAAAAAAATTTCATTACTAAACCCACATCATAAAGTATTCTAACCTTTTGAATTTTGTTCACCCTAGACGGTCTCCCCGTTGCATAAAAGGCGCAAAACAGATACCATATCCTACGGCTAAGAGAAAAACCACTGAAGGGGGAAAACTGCCTTCAGTAGAGGGGAACATACTAATTTATCTTTCTAAACAATGTATTTATTTGTGGCGTAAAAGTCACGTAATCTGTTTCCAGACGTTGGCCTTCTCAGAACCTAAAATGAAACAAGATCGTCCGCACCCTCTTCTCGGCACTTTGTGCTGTTTTAATTTTTAATGGTTTGTTTACTTGTTTACTTATTTTTATTATTTATTTACTTATGGCTTAATAACTTATTTACATTTAAACTATTTCACTTATTCATTGTTTACTTATTTACATATTTATTTTTATTTCCAGTCTAGGCTCCATTCGGAATACTAACCAGTGCTATTTTCTCACTCCGTAATTACCGTTTCCCTCATTGTCCGAATGTTTTTCCTAATTCTTTCATAAAGTGAGATCTATATCCTAGTATGTCCTGAAAAATTTTCTGTGTGGGAGTATTTATTAGTTTATATTAGTTTTTTAGTAAGGGACGTTTTTAGTAAGGAAGCAAGAGATTTTTATCAGTAAAGAACCAAGAGATATCAACCACCAAGTTTTTTAATAATATAACTAATATTATAATTAATCCGGACATGACGTGTTTATGGAATCTAATCCCATCTACAGTGGCACTAAATATCTTGGATTAATCACGTGAAAATTAAATCGGCGCCATCTTGTCTAGTACTGTGGAGTATTGCGATTGCGAGCACGCGTAACGGATTTTTGCGTCCCTTTTAATAATGTGAATTTAACTTACACAGCCACATTCCTGAATAATGTAAATTTGTGCAATTAGCAAGCGTTTTTCGACAGTCGCTGCCAGGATATCTAGCCTTTTAATATCTGAAAATCTAACAAATTAACTGTTCTATCTCGCATTTTCTCCTAACTTCTACCATCTCTGCATATTCTCGTATGTCTGCGCGTTCTCGTAAGTTTAACTAAGTAAGGACAGTTCTCTATCGAGTACTTCCACTCAAAAGCACCTAACTATTCTGCCAGTCTGTTTACCTGTTGATCCATTTCAAAGCTTAACGTATTTATTTCGAAAATTTTTCCAAATTCATACATTACCGACCGCTTTTAATGCGCCGATATTTACGAGTATTTAGAGACTGCAAGAATTAATTTGTAATAATCCGCTTTGATGCTGTGCACTCGATCTGTCCTATCCACTTCCCAGATTTACGCCACGCAATTCATAGGCGGAAGAACTAGCAAATTGAACACTGTGACGTACACCTTTAAAGAATCTGGCAATCTGCGCAAAGGATTTCTTTGAGCGCAATTCATCCTTTACTTTGGGCCGCCATTATATGACTATTCCTCCCCATTCATCATAAATAACTAAGCTAAGCAGAAGTTTTGGCACGATCATTCAAAGCGAAATACCATTTCTATCTGTAGCTCGTAAATAAACCAATTATTAAACTTCCTTGTATGTCTATTCTCATGTCATTGAATAGTTTGTAAATAAATCAACAAAACAAAATTTATTTCCATTATAAATAACGGAAAAACTGTAAAAGCAAGTTGAATGTCATCTGTTCAGAAATATTGGAAAAGAAAATGTATTTCAAATTTCGAAAAACGTATAGTCTTACTATACATCCATGCAGTATTGGGTCAAATTCTTCATGTTGAAGATTTCCTATCTGGATATTTCCGCAAATTGGGTTTCCTGCCAGGGAGTTCCCATTGCGATAAAATGTCTAAATAGCTATTAAACCCTTTTGATATTGTGCTCGAATTAGCAACAAAAATTGGGTCAAACCACTGTATCTAAAAACTATTTCATCTCTAAAACTAAAAATTCACGAAAGTTCCTTTGAGGCATCTAGAATTCAGCATAAAAAACTTTCAGGAAAATCCGCGATGATACCGCGGGGAGCCCAACACTTTTTGACATAGAAAGGCCTATTTGGATTATGGAATACTATTGTAGTGTAATGGATTATTTTAAAGGGATTACATTTTGATATATAATGTTAATGCATAATAATATTTGTATAATGGAATTATTCAGAACTATTTACAAGAGTCAGTATGAATGGCAGATATAAAAAACCGGGAACCGATTGGAACGGGGATTTGAGTCATTTTTGGAACCCATCAAAGTTATATAAATGTCGGAAATCAAATTTTAGCCGACACGTAGATGCACTATTTTTTACGAATGCATGCATATACAGACATTAGGCAAGGAACATTTCATTTCACTGACGGGATTGTGTCTAAAGTAAATTAACGTATGACATGAACTGAAGTGAATAGGGCTGTTTACGTTACAAATTGCACGGTCAAGTCAGACGCATGGACATTCCCACAAAATTAATTACCGAATTTTGAAAATGGATCCAAAAGCATTCCGAGTATATTTAATAACATTACAAATTCCTGACCCGTTTCTATAAGAGCTCATAATCAGCTTTACGAAAATTTTCTAAAAATAAAGGTGATAAGAATTGCTTCTCCGCCTAGGGAGTACATGACCTTGGAGTTGGTGGTGGAGCTTGAGTATCCCAGTGATTCTGAGAGCTATGCCGGCGGTAGCGTAGCTACTGGTAAGGCCTCCCTTGCCGGACTGGTCAAAGGATAGGGATAAGACGAAGAAGTACTCCAGAAGAGGAAGCAGTGCATACTTCCCAAAATGGGAGGATGCCAACGAGGAAGGCCAACGGCGGAAGAGTCGACAGCTCAAGCTTCCTCTAATCCCAGGGTAGTTGCGGCCCAATATCTGCGGTATTGCAACAAACGCAGTGAAAGTAATGCATCTAGGATGGTGCTCCGAACAACGCACTCTGCCAGCTTGGAGGCAGTTAAGATGGCAGCCCCATCACCAAGCTAGTCCCGCGCAGTGCTCGTAACACGGCTGGGAGACAAACCCATTACTGATGACCATTAAGGGAATAGCCGGACTAATCATATGACGACCCACGCAAAGAAAAGGAATAGAAAAAGGAATTTGGAGAACTTAAACCTAGCTATTTGGAACGTAAGAGGATTGACGCAAAAAAAGAAATACTACAAAAATAATTAGAAAACATTAATGTAGATATATGTCTGATTACTGAAACAAAGAAAAAATTAAAAGTCACATTGGAATACCTTAATTACGTACTTTTATATAGTGGAGTCCCTCAAAAATAAAAGAGCATCATCAGGGGTAGGAATAATGATTAAATCTTCCTTAAAAATAGAATCCAGAACTATAATTTTGTAAGCGACCGAATAATAAATGTGCGACTAAAAACAGCTAGAGGATATCTTACAATTATCTGAATTTATGCACCTGAAGAGGGACGTAAAGACGAAAGCATACACTTTTATGAATCCCTCCAGTCCCATTTAAATACTATGAAAAAGACAGATTTCTTAGCAATTGGATGTGATTTTAATGCACGTGTTGGACAACAAAAATGGGAAATCTAATTGGAGATAATGGAGAACAAACTTTAAATGAAAATGGTATAACCCTGAGAAATTTTGTTAGTTTGAATGAGTTTAAAATAACTAATACCCTCTTCCGCCATAAAGATAAACATAAATACACAAGATCAGCAAGAGGCACGAGATCAATAATCGACTACATCTTAACCAACAAGAAACTTTCCCCATACGTGAATGATACACGAGTATATAGGATCTGTGACGTTAGTACAGATCACTTCTTAGTTCTTTGTAAACTTAAAATCCCTAAGAAATGGATCCACAGGGGGAAAAACGAGAGTTACGCAAAATAAAACCAATTTTAAAGTATACCTGCTACAACAAGAGAGTATAAGAAGATTATACTGCTCACGATTGCTAACTTCTCTAGATCAAAGAGCAATCAGTACAGATGTAAATGTTGAATGGCAAGATTTTAAAGAGCTAATATTACAAGTAGCAGAAGAAGTCTTAGGTAAAAGACCAAAAGCAAGGAATAAGAAGGGTGTTCAAAATTGGAACGAAGAAATACAGGAAATTATTGATCAAAATAAAAAGGCTTACCTGCGGTATCTCCAATCACATTCTGTGGAAGACAAAATAGCATATAAAAATAAAAGTGCCATTGCGAAGAGAGAAATTATAAAGATACAGCAGGAAAGTTGGGATAGGCACTTAAGTGAGATCGAACACGACTGTCATGGATCACAAGACACTGCCTATAAAATAATGAAGTATCTAAATTCTACAGAAAGAGATACACTAAAAATTAACAACATCTCCGAGAAAGAATAGCTTACATACTATCAGTTGCTGTGGACAAATACAGAGACTCCTGAAAACTCCTTATCGGAAACAATAATAGAAGCCGACCCCATTGAACTCGAACTGAACAACATACTTAAAACGTTCAAGAATAAGAAGTCACCTGGAACTGACTGCATGAATGCTGAACTACTAAAGTATTTACCCAATGAAATAAGGAGGAGATTCCTCGGAAATAATTGTGCGTTGGAGGAGATATACCATTCGCGAAGATTGGAGGAAAGGAATTATATGCCCTATCTTCAAGAAAGTTAGCAGACAGGATTGTCAAAATTATAGAGGAATAAGTCTTCTCAACAGAACCTATACGATATATGCTAAGATAATAACTCGGAGTTTGAATATAATTAGTGAGCATATGTTATTAGAGGAACAGTGCGGTTTTAGGAAAGGTCACTCATGTTCCGACTGCACATTTGTAGTAGAACAGCTACTACAAAAGAGACGAGAATTTAACTTACCGACACATATACTATTTATAGACTATGTAAAAGCCTTCGACAAAGTGTCGTGAAGGAAACTCTGGGAGATAATGCATAAAAAGGATTCCCTGCCCACCTAATAAGAGCAATACAAAGCCTCTACTTTGACACCAAAATATGCATTGATAAAGGATCTCAAGGAAGTAATAAATTTGTAGAAATAAATAAATCAAGGAGTCAAACAAGGGTGCCCGCTTTTGCCAGCTCTATTTAGTATATATATATATATATATATATATATATATATATATATATATATATATATATATATATATATATATATATCCTAACATAGACGAGATTGTCTGGGATTGGCAAGGGCAATTGAAAATACATTTTAAAATAAATAACAAATCTCTAAATACTATATTGTTTGCAGACGACCAAGTTATTTTTAGTAGCTCAGAAGATGAATTACAAATTGCAGCACACAGACTAAACGAACAGGCAACCAAATATAATATGCAAATCTCCACTAGGAAAACAAAATCAATGGGCTTTGAAGGAACAAACCACATGAGATGAAGAATTGTGATTAATAATGAACCCATAGAAGAGACAAACAATTTTACCTATTTAGGCTTCAATGTGTCTTACTGTCAGAAAAATGACATAACTCGGAAATTAAATAGATTCTATAACATGTGTCGGACAATAAGAATATTAAAAAACAAGACTTTAAAATCCACGCAACTCAAATTTTACAAAGCAATGGCAGTACCCATGCTAACTTATGCATGCGAAAACTGGACAATAAATAGAACAGACAGAATAAAAATAGAAAGCACCGAAATGAAATTCTTACGTTCAGCCGCAGGTTACAATATCTTAGATAGACAATATAATTATGACATCAGAACCGAACTGAATATATTCAATCTGATGGACAGAATCCAATCATTTTAGGAGCAACTGGCATGATCATATCCAACGCATGCCTCCACACAGAATTCCCATAATAATGTACACGTATAATCCTAAAGGAAGAAGAAATGTTGGCCGGCCCCTAGCAAGATGGAGAGACTCACTCTCTTGATGTGCAAACAGGCCTTAAGGCCTAAATTCATATAGCAGAATTAGAAGAATTGCTTGGAAGACAGGGTATTATCCATTTCCTAGAAGAAAAAAAACTCTTCGACAAAATTCTAAATGAGTGTTTGAATAAATGACAGGAACTAAATTAAAATCTCTCCGTTACATTCAGGGTTCAGGAACGGTTTGGCAACCAACTGCATTAAAACTGTTTCGCTTGTTCACACTTACTTTATTGTAATAAAACCGTTTTGAAACATAATATTGTACTATTTATTGGTTCTTTATTGTAACGAATATTCGTGATTTTATAAACGAAACCCGTACCTTCAGCAAAGAAAAAATAAGAGAATAGAGCGTAAAATAGAACATTTCGGAACCCCATGTGCAGTTTGCAATGAATCGGGAAGGCGAGTAAATAATGTCCTGTCATTCCAGTACGGTATGTCTACTATCTTAGATCACTTTCTGTTATGAACATAAACAATTTAGAGCAATACCACGAATTCCATATGAAAGTAATTTTGAAAGTAAAATGTTATAATGAATGATTTCAAATATTTGTCAAAGATATAATTCAATGGGCGCTTCAATTTGATCCAATGATTAAGCGACATCCTTTGGGGAAATGAAATATGAATGTTTGAAATATGTCTATTCGAAAACATTTCGTACTCAATGAGAAAGCTTTCAATTTGTACGTAAAAATCTAATATTTTTTAACTGACAAAAGAAAAATTGGACGATAATATTGAACGTGTAAAGCCATGTGGCTCACTACAGAAAAAAATGATAAAGAAGTAAATATAGAATCCCGTTAATGGAAGGTATCGCAGAGCACCGAGTGGAGATCTGCAATATATATATATATATATATATATATATATATATATATATATATATATATATATAACATTTATTTGCATATTGCATATTTGAATTATGTTATGTGAAGATTTAAGGGGGTGAGACTGAAATCAGCCTCTACAGCCTTATGCAGTGTGGATGTTTCTGCCCTCTCAAGGAAGTACTTTCTCATTAGAGAGATTTGGTTGATATTACTGTTGGTTATATTTGTAATCCCTTGGCCTTTTTTCACGTGGTAGATTGATCCTCTCAGCAGCAGATTTAGAATGATAATATCGATATTGGGTCATTTGGGTTCCTACATGTCTATCCATTCCTTCAAGGTCCATCTGACATTTATTAAGCCCATTGAGTAGATCACAGGAATAGCGTATGTATTTATTGCAGTGACAATATTTCGCAAATTCAAAGATGTTTTAAGAAAATTACTTTACAAAAAATTACACAAATTATTATTATTATTATTATTATTATTATTATTATTATTATTATTATTATTATTATTATTACAGGATGTTTCAGTAGAGCCCAGACAAAATCGTTTATGGATAAACTTCAAGATATCGTTTGTGACACGAAACAGAACAAGTGTGTAGATGCTTTGACTGACTTTCTGAAACGCGCAGATCGTCAGTAATATCGACTTCTAAACCCTATGATCTGACTATTGAAGGACCCTTTGCCAATATCTCGGAGGGTTAATGTAATGAGAGGAAAAATACACAAAAAGTTTTATATTGCATTTGGATATATTTGGACGAATACCAGAGGAATAGAATAAGTAGTTGCGGATGAAATGTGGAGAAGGGAACATGCCTAAAATAAATGAGCAGTAGGCATATGGAGGAGAGATATCGCCACAAGAGACTTATCTTTCACAAGAGAGTACATCCATATTCTTCAAATATGCAATGTGTCTTTAATGACTTTCTATTTTGCAACAACACTGTATCTGTTGATCACATAACCAAATATCGAAAAAAATAGTTCATCTATTATTTTATTTACGCTTCCAAATTGTTTACATTGAGACATCTTACACCTCATCAAATGCATCAAGGCATCCCATGGACCAAAGAGGACACATTATCGAAGCCTACATTAACAAAACAATGAAAATGCTAATGGCAATGATAACGGTGATGCTAATGATGATGAATGCATATAATATAGTAATGTGCTGTTGATCCTCTGTGAGCAGCTTAACCTGCGGTCTGCGGACGCCATTCGGAGGGCCTCGAGCGTTAGCGTCAAGTTGAGCGTTCGATTCGGGCGGCGGTGCACGGGCGGCGGGCGGCGGAGGGTGGCGGTGGCGGTGGCGGCGGCAGCGGGTAGCCGGCAGAGAGCAGCGGTGGCAGGCGCCGGGCAGCCGGCGGCGTGCGGCGGGTAGCGGGCGATAGGTAGCGGGCGGCAGGGAGCGAGAGGGGGGCGGGCGGCGGAGGGCAGCAGCGGGTAGTGGGTAGCAGGCAGCCGGCGCGGCGCCAGGGCTGCCCTGTGATTGTCCTCAATTATTTGAGCGACCGCAGCCTCCCCGAGGACCCCGCGGGCTTCGGCCGTCGCTCGCCGTGCCTCCTGGACCCCCGAGCGCCCCGCTCGCACGCTCGCGCGCGCGCACGCACGCACGCCCCAACGCACGCGCGCCGCGCAAGGTGCACTGCGCCCGGCTCTGTGATCTCCACGGCGGCCGCAAAGATCACGTCTTGGTTCACGATATTGATCCGTGTGGCCAGAGGTTGTTATAATGGGAAATTGTACGTGAATTTGTTGTCTTCATATTGTGAATACAAAATCACAATAATTGAACATTAATACGCATGACAAGGTTAAGAATATTTTCAGAAAGCTCTTTCATGAATATTATTTTTAAAAAAGCCATTTTTATGTTAATTCAAATTTTCATAACTGAATACTTGCCCTTACAATGGGCTCGAATTCCCATACTCCAGATCACATATTGAAATCATTATCATTCAAATGCTTTTCACAAAATATTTTCGCCTTAAACTTATTTACTAAAGTAAAGATAAAGTGCCAATTGTCAAACTCACGTCCAAAAATGTACGACAAAGTTCTAATTTTCGTGGTCTCTGTAGTCTTGTGTAGCTTTCGACAATTTTGTATTTCAAAATATGCGCCAGAAGCTGATACTTCCAATATTATGAAACGAAAATACGCATTCGTCAGCGGCAGTAACGGTTCATGTCATTAATCATCTATAGTTGACATTAATGTACATGGAAGTTAATTCTTTCAAATTACTTACATACAAATACTTTACAAACATTGAATCTTACTACCTGAAAAACAGAAAACAGTTCAAGATCAAACGTTGTATAATATTTATAGATGAAATATCATCTTGAATATCCCTGCAATATTCCTACTTAAACCAGCCATAATGTCATTTAACATGGGAACGTTTCATGTTTATAAAAATTAACGGGGAACGCCTAAATATGCCTGAGGATCTATCGCCGGCCACCGATGTGCTCTACCCAATCACAAAAATAAGAAAATAGATTTGCTAAAAATGATCCCCAACATGGGCTACCAATATGTTGAATTCTATCAGTCATTACCAGAGTAGTGATTTTTGTGGTCTGGCTGCTGGATTTTTACAATGACCTAGAGCGTTTTTTTGTTTATTATTTTATTATAACCTTCGTTTTTATTTATTTTGTTATATCTGATGAAGTCCATTATTTTTTCTAATTATAGTTCGAAGAATAGACTTCATTCTGTAGCAATAAAATAGGTTTTATACTTAGTGCTATCTCATTTCAAGTATAATTAAATCTAATAGTAAGTTAGATTTAATTATATATTCAACAAAATATATTCACGGAATGACGGTCTATTTTATAAGTTTAATAGTACAATTCATGAGAAGAAGTAACATGTAGCGTTTCTGCCAGTCCTGTAATGTCTATAAATCGTAACATAAATGGTTTCTCAACCCAAAGATTCAATGATCCATGTTCTATCCTACTAATAGTCAACTTTTCCCTTGAAAATATTTAAGCGAAACGACGCCAGTGTGATTCGAAAAAATGCTAATCTTTAATTTTTCAAAATAAAAAGGTATAAATTAAAATGGCACATCAGTAATTGAATTAATCGTGTTATATTCTAACTGCTATAATCGCTTAAGAAATGGTAAAAGTATCAGGCCAGATTTTGTACTGGAGAACTTGTGTTACGTGCTGCCACGAAAAACCAAACTATTTAACACTACAGTTAGACGCTTATTATTAATGTAATGAATTATAAAATAATATTCCGTTGGTTCTGACACTTCAAAAAATTCTCTCATCAATTCAAAAGTTCTCACGTCAAAAAATCTACACATGCTTTGAAAGAAGTATTCCTAAAATTATTTAAATATATAATATTTAGGAACCTCTTAAATAAGGGAAGAAACACTTAGATTCATTATTGAAGAGCAGGTCAAGCTCAAAATACGATGAAATAAAAGAAAAATCTAGTAAAAGACTATTCCAAGATGATATTGAAAATTGTAGATGTGCTATATTATTATTGAGCTTAAGTTACTCCTTTTGAGAAAAAAAATAAGAAAAAGGTTTGGAAACATTTTTGAGACAAGGTTCAAAACGTTAGAGATTCATGTAAAATACCCCAAAGATCGAAATATCGTTGCAAATTCGCAGGGACTATAGTTTTTTCAGAACGATTCGGGAACGACGATTTCTGAAAAAAAGAAAAAAAACCTGAACGGTTTAGGCTCTAGTGCTGTTCACAGACAGACACACATACAAACGTTTTAACGTCAACCAATTTTGTGGTAGCAAGGATTCAAAAAATGTGGATTTTAACTAAATGACGTATTAAAGAAAAAATGAACTACATATTAGGGCAAGAATTATCCCTACTTTCGGTATCATTCACCCCCACAATACACATAATTTATCTAACGAAATATTACCACATTTCGCTGCAGCGTTACAAAACGTATCATTACTACTTAATAGGCGAGAAAATATAACTCATCCATTTTTGAATTTCCTAACCTCACCATCTCTCCTAAAACAGGAACAAATTAAATAAAATGTTATTTTTCAATATGTTTAATTGTTAAATTAGGATATTTTAAGAATAAAAAATAGTTCTGATTTAGAAGCAGATTTACAGCATTTGGTATTTTTAAATATTTGAATTTTATGTAAAAAAGTATGCAAAAAATACTTTCGAAAGATTTTATAATCAATTTATTACAAGATAATCTATACAAATTATAATTAGAAAATTCGCATTGATCGTTGAGTTTTAAGGCATTTTATCAGATATGCAATTGGAAATTAGTGGGGCTTAAAGTGGCACAAACTTCTCGTATTAATTGTAACGGCTATGCATTCTACAAAGTTTACTCCATGAGTATGCAATAGTGTGTCTAAGTGATCTGCCCGAGATTCGAACTCATGTTCACAACGCCAACTAACTCGCCATACGTTTTACCGCTGCGCAGGCAGTCGCTCAATCAAACTCACTTTTGGCGACGCTTAAAAATATACTGGCCTCTCCCATTATTTCTGCCCATCTTTCATTATTACACTAGTTTAATCTACAAACCAAAACCTGCCTCATTCTTTTAAGAGTTCTTAACGCAATCCGAAGACAAAGTTTGTTCAAAAAATTGGAGCCATTTTTGAGAAAAATGTTAATGTACCCCCAAAATTCAAAACATCTGTTCCATAGTCGCAGGGCCTTGGGCTCGTTTAGATCCATCGGGGATTATCAATTTTTACTATTATCGGCGGTTTATGCGCTAGCTTTGACCACAGACGGACGGACGGACGGACGGACGGACGGATGGGAGGACACATTTACTCACATAGACAAGACTGACGGACGAAGAGACCGACGGACTGACAGTCCGACTGACAGACCAACAAACAGACCAACAGACAGAGATAAAAACAGGCAACAGACAGAAAATATTGATTCAATTGATTTTTCGCCATCAAGGTCCCACAAAACAGGGATACTGATTACCTAACATGCTAGAGGAAGTAATTTCCTACATTTTAGAATAAGATTCATTCACTGTTTCATTACCAGAACTTGACAATAAGTAGTTTTCCGTTGAGTAATAGTCGATTTCCGCTGCACGATTACAATATTTTCTCTTTACTAATTATGTAGTAAGCCGAGAAAGTAAAAATCAATTTTTCCTTATTGCATATAGTATTAATTATACGATTTAATTAATATTTATTTAGTTGTAATAGAATTTAGACGAACTAATATTATGAAAAATAATTTCTAGCAAGTGTAAATAGGAAAATGATGGATGCAATTAAAATGTTAGGACACTGAGGAGACACTAAGAACCTTAGATGAATGTGCCTTCAGGATAGCGATATTAGGCATGCAATTTTACTTATATTTGTTTTTATAAAAAGGAGTAGCAAATAACGGAATTTGGTAAATTTTTAGACAGTTTTAATAGAAATCTTTAATAGTAATATCAGTAATGAAATTAATATAATTAATGATGCTATGTTATTTTATTTTCAATTTTTTTGTATATTTTCTCATCTTTATTATTATCATTTACCATTTTAAAATTATTACTTAAGTTCTAAAAATTTGTATACCTATTTGCATAGTACATAAATTCCAGCAATATCTTTTTTGTTAATACATTTAGACACCGACTCGTGTCTGCTAGTTTAGGTGATTTTATGTGGTACACTATAAACTGCGAGTGTGGCCGTGAAGTTTAAATAGTATATACAATTTCGGAAGTCAATTACATTGCCTCAAATGGAGAGGAAGATCATTTCAAGATCTCTCTGTGGTCACTGAACATTATCTATTGACATATGACACGCCTTTGTTGAGGAGTATTTAAAAGAAAAAATCTATGTAAAGCCTCGAAGTTAAAAAATTAAATTTATGCGGACGATAGTTTTTATTCTATTTCAGTATACTGAAGAGCGAAACAATTATACCTATTTTTTGACATAATTATCCTAGAGTACACACTTTTATTTTCATTTGTTCACGTAATAGAAACAAGTCAATGTTCATTGTTCTTTCTTTACAATGCTGATGGAAAAGGATGCATTAGGTAGCTGATGAATGGAGTAAATTTTCATGACAACACGCTGGATGTGAGTGCTTAATTTCAAGTGCTTTAAGGAAGGCATAATAAGTACAATGGCCATGCTTCATGGCCAAATATGTTTAATAACACTTTTAAAATTAGCATTAAATTACTAACATATTCTTTACGTTAAAATATTGTTGGTTTTATAGTTTCAAATTTGTTCCGCCAAGTAGGAGTATTCTTTAAATTGCTCCATTCCACATCGTTTAGACTCGTAATATCTGGAAGCGAAAATTTCTAGTTTTCAAATGTTGCTAACCATACTTTGTTGGTACATTTATTCATCATTAGACTACGTAGTACTGTGGGTTGGATAAGTATTATGGAGCTAAGAAAAGTGTGCAGATTATACTTCGTTTTACTATTCTTTGACAGAAATAAATTGAACCCAATCATGTTCTTTAATAGAAAAATTGGCTTCTTTGGCGAGAAATGCAAAATTCTTGGTCTCGAAAAAAAAAACAGTTGATCACATAATGGTTAATGTGTCATTCATTGAATTCTCATATTTTTGTCACACATGGAGAAACTGTCTATCCACAGGTTTTCCTGTTTGATATCTACGAATATTCTCTTTCTTTCCCTTTTATGCAGCTATTATGTGTACAAATGTCGCATACTAACGAAAATGTTGATGTGCTGTTACGCACAAAATGGAGATAATAAAAATGTACGCTATCCAACTCGCCGTGCTTGTTTTTCATGAGCCGCAGACACGCAGTGCGTCAACCACTGAGCGTACAAACAGCAAAATCCCGGGTTGCTGTGCTTGTGTCTATCTTCACTCAAGTTTTATTATCCGCAGCCATACTGTTCTGTCGTCTCATTACCCGAGAATAATACATGACGCAGAAAACCACCCACCGAGTTTAGCACTTTATGATTATACTACAGTCACGTCAACTTTACTAACAAAACTTTACCCCTTGCTCTCCCCTCCTAACCCACCGTCCCTGCTGCAATAACTCCCAACCTTCTCGACGACGCCCTCTCAATAATGCATCCAAAAAGTTGCGCTACTGGTTCACGTGACTTTTGTCACGACCCAATAGTCAGGGGGCTTTCTCGAAGGGGCCTTACGCGACCGAATGAATTCTGTTGCGTTCTAACGAGGAGGGTGCTTCGACAAATGAGAACAGCCATCGCTAACGCGCCTTACTTATTAACGTAGCTGGCGAGCAAACCTTGAGACGAATGCCGATTTCCACGAAATACGTTTACGAAAACATTAGAATATCTTCCGTTCAGTGACTAATTCGTGTAAGATCATAAGCAGACTCGTGAGGATGGTTACTAATGCATTGAATACGCGGTACCTTGCACGATTCTTGACAGGAGTAGACATTAATTTAAGAACAACGTTCGCCATGAAGGCCACAATTAGACGTCAGAATTCCGTACGATTGCATGTTATTCACTAAAGAGAAGGTAAATAGTCCGTCTAAAAGGAACGGACATCAGAAAATGGTGATTTGTAGGTTGTCATCAAATTTTCTAATATCTAATAGCCGTCCAACGTAGCTTGTTGGTCGAATTAACTTCACGATTTTCGCCAAATTTTATATCTAATCAAGAGTGCGTTAAGGCACCAACAAGCCCTGGATCTTCTCCTTAGGAAACTCGTAGCAAACTTGAGTAGATTTTATATTTAATCTACACGAAACATCTTTAAGAAATAATACTAGTAAAAATAATTAACATACATGTTTAGTCACGTAACTTTCGCACTTCCTGTAGTTTTGAACGGTTGAAGATATTGCAATGCAGTTTTCTCGGAAATGCATGAGGGAATGGGGCTAATTAATACATGTATTCATTTCTATTAATCATTCGTATTTTTCGAGATTTGAGTTTGATTTTTTAATTGGAGCTATACATATTTCTGTAGTTTATAATGACGAGTGTAGAAGGATGAATCCAATGATATACGTATTGTCATATATTTGATAAGTATTTTTTGAGTAATTTTGATTTTTGCGCCACATATTTAACGGATATTGTAACGGTCCGAGCACGTGCTATCAGGGAGGACGCTCCACAACATTCGTTGGTGGACTGTTACATTTAAAATATACGTTAAACAAGAGTCGCAAAAAAATCATAATTCACAATAAGAATCATAATCATGATAAGAATATGTGCAGTTCCATTTGAATAAAATTCAGTTACATCAATATCTAGTAAAATACAAGTGATCAAATAGAAACAAGTACATGGATCAATTAGCTCCATTCCCTAATCCACTTTCGTGAAAACTGCATTGCAATAACTTCAACCGTTCAAAAATTACAGGAGGTGCTAACTTTACGTGACTCACCTTCTATAATGATAATAATTTATTATTATTATTATTATTATTATTATTATTATTATTATTATTATTATTATTATTATTATTATTATTATTATTATTATTATTATAGTAAAATCTTATGAAAATTCATCTTGATTAAGGGTCATTGACGGTAATTTTCCGGTACTGATTGATTTTCCCATGAGGCATGTGAAATTATTCTCTGTTTTAGACAGTTTCCTAGTTCCCTCGTCGCGGTCAGGCATATTTCGTAGATTAACCCGTATTAGGCGGTTGCAACGACTAACAACGAATTTGCGATTTCGATCCGTAACACAAACTAGTGGTGTTACAACAGCTCGTACTTTCTCGCCATACTATCATGTAAAATAAGGCGAACAAATCAAATCTTCGAAAACTTGTACATGAACTTATTTCAAAATCTATCTTTAAGAAACAGATATCATTAAGGAAGAAAATCCCTATCTTCATAACTGTAGTTGTAGGAAGGCACCGAAACAATTTTAAACATTAGCAATTTTCAAAAAATCAGAGTCTTTAACGAACATGAGACCTGCACCATTCTCTTAAACGTCCTTTATACAATCCAACAACAAAATTTCATTAAAAAACGATGGGACTTTTTTTAATTTAGAAAATGTCCCAGGGGCTCCTATTATATTTTCCCTCAAAATTAAATGGTTTCAAATTCACGGGTTCGCGACACCAGCTAGATCGATTGGAGAATATAAATTTTGGAGAAAATTGGCTAAACGGTTTAGCCGCTAGCGTTGATCATAGATGGACAGACGTATTGCTGTCATTCAATTTGTCGGTACGAAGGGCCCAAAAAACAAGGATTGTGGCTACACCACGTGTTAAAGGGCTTTTTTCTAAATTTGGCAACTGGATTTATCCACTTATTCGTTACCACGGCCCCCTTATTCATTACCCGGACTGTTTCTGCCAAAAAATGGCCGTTTTTTCTGTGTCGTATGCATACATATATACGGAGTAATATACGTAGTATAGAAAAAGTTATGTAATGCTGCGGAAAATAGATTTCGAGATTTCAACGGAAATACACGTTTTGGTATCCTCTGATAACGAAAAAGTGCCTGTTTTTTTAATCGTCCGTCCGTCTGTTAACACTACTAGCGCCTGAACTATGCGTTCAATCTTTTCCAATATTGAAGAATCCAAAGTCGATCTGGCTCTAGTTGAAGCTTTGAAATTTTGGAAAACATTCTTTAACCCTTAGTTACTCGCGATGGCGTACTTTGTACGCCAGCGATGGCGTACTTTGTACGCCACTGGAAGTTATCGCCCTAGGTGTCAGGTAACATCAGCGCACGATGTGACATTTGACCTAACCTCTCAGAGGGTATTCAGATGCATTCTCCTCGATACTCGGTTGCGTAAGATTTCCTGCAGTGGCTAAACGATTGTATTTCAATTGGAAAGTGTCCATTGGCTTACTTTCTACTCCGCGCGGGTACCAATGTGAGTCTTCATTTCCTTTTAATTATCACAGGATTAAAAAAAATATTGATGTAATTAAACTAATTTATTTTGTTTTACAATACAGATATGCATAACGTATCGGAAAGGCAGATATGTGAATTATTACACGAAGAATCGTCAAAAGACGAAATTTACGTTGCTGCAAGTGATTCTGGCAAGGAAGTAGTGGCCGAGAATGAACATGACACGTGTCTTGAGCTTGATTATGCTAGTGATTATTCAAGCAGTGATTAAAAGTATATTTCATTGGTAAAGACCAGGTTATTAAGTGGAATAAAACACAGCTTATCAACAAAATTACAGAAATTGAAAGTCATGATAATCAACAATAACCTCAACAAAATTAATAAATTACTTTCACATTTGCGGAAGAGCAAAAGAATGCTCTACTACAATTACTTCTACACTGATTGCTAACCGGTGCTACAAATTTGTAAGCAACGAACATTTTCTAAAAGTCATTATATACAAAAATTGTTCTATAGAATAAAATGCTGAATTTATTATTATTATTATTATTATTATTATTATTATTATTATTATTATTAATATTAATAGAATTATTTTTATATAATAAGTCTATTAATATAATTGAGTCTATATAATAATATTAAATAATATTCAGTCTCTCTCTCTCTCTCTCTCTCTCTCTCTCTCTATATATATATATATATATATATATATATATATATATATATATATATATATATTTCAAATAAAACTAAATAAAAATTATATCCAAATATTATTTAGGCCTTGCAGACTTCATTTTTCTAACAAAGTAGACTTGTCGTACAAAGTACGCCGTCGGGGAACTTGTGTGACAAAACATAGCTCGAGTAACTAAGGGTTAATATTTGGGGTTATTTTATATGAAGCCCCTCGGACATTTTCAAAATTTTCTCAAAAACGGATTCAAATTGTTTCTTTAAATTTCTTGTAAGAATATGGTAAAATACACTTATAAAGTTGGCATATGTCCGATTTACAGGGTTAACTCTGAATTTTCGAAAATATCAAAAGTAGACTTTTTTCGGCGTCTTTCTACAACTACAATATTGAAGACAGAGATTTTTCCTTGGAATGAAATTTGTTGCCCGTAAATCGTTCTTTCATTAAGGTCATAAAGATTTTTTTAAAAAAACGGCTCCAAATTTTTCTTCAAATTTTTGGTAAGTGTAGTGCCAAATGTACCCTATACGCTGACATAAACGCCATATTGCTCTATTCTTTTGTTTTTTCGAAAATTACAAAAATGTAATTTTTTGACTTCTTATTCACGTCGGTAATATTTATATTAGATGCAATTTCTTCACGTTATTGTACTTACAAGTACATGGGTTTTAAATAAAGTTTCTCGAAAATTCAACAGGTTTCTGTTAAAATGAGCTACAATTTTCATATTTCCAGAAATTCTCAAACGCCATTTCCTCAAAAATGGTTCCAAATTGTTTCTTAAAACTTTTCCAGCAGATAGTGGTAATGGCACTCTTTAATATGATGTAAAGTTTATTTTGGGGTATTTTTTCTTCAAAAATTACACAAATGTAAGTTTTTTAACATATGTCTCACGCCGTTAATATGCACATTCCCATCAATTTGTATACATTAGTACATTTGTGAATGGAAGTGCTTCTAATGACTTTAAATAAAGTTTTTCGAATTCTCAATAGATTCCTGCGAAAAAGAGCTTCAAGTTTCGCAATTACAGTAATGCATAGTCGTCATTTTCTTAAAAAAAGGCGTCAAATTTTTCAGTGAAAATTTCTACTTAGAACGAGGTTTTACTCTTCTTTAATATAATTGAAGTAATATTTCGGTTCTACTATTAAAAATCCGAAAAGTTGATAAAATATCCCAAAAATGTACTGTGGACGACGATAGATGGTAGCTGGCCAGAGAATGGAGCAAGAACTTAAAGCCAGTCTACACCAAGTAAATTAGAAAAATATGTTACGAGAAAGTCTGTGCCATTCTGTAGCGCATCCAGTTTGCATTACATAAGCATTTCATAAGTTTTTCTCTACTCCATAGCGAGAAAGTAAAAACAAAAGGCCGGTGGATTTACCCACAATTTTCTCAGTATGTCCGTTCGTCGGCCCGCAATTTTCTATTACGTAGCCCACTGATATATAAAATTGCTAATTGTTGGGTGATTGATTTGTGATTCACATACCGAAAAATTGATCGGCTGAGTTTAGAGTAGAGCGAACATTGCCACTGATTCTGCTCTGACTCTGCCAGGCAAGTCCTAGGGCTCGAGCCGCGACGGTGGCGAAATGTTCGACACAAGCTCTATAGCTAGGTCGAATTCAGTCGCTGCCTGGAGGAGAATTCTAGCAACTGGAGGCTATGATCGGTATTTTCTTCGATTTCTCGTATCAATATCAAGCGAATGCTGGAATAGAACCCTAACAAACGGGCCACTGACCCCCCAACAAAGGGGCCGCGCGAGCCTTCCTTCCACTTTCGTGTCTTATCCCCTCCCGTTAGTGTGAGAACTAAAGGGTGAAAGCTAGTTGAAAAACATGTACACTCAGAAGAGGAAACAGCCAGTGGTATGAGATAGGAGAGTGCAAATAACATGAATTAAATTATTTGGATTATTGGTTAGCAGTCAGTAACATTCCAATGGCATTCTCCTATCCGACGAACAGCAATATGGAGAAGGCAACGGTGGACCGCAGGAAAATTGCTGTATAAGTGAAAGAAAATTTGATACATTTGAGTAATAATGAAGCAAGCAGGATCACTTGGACCCAGAAATACTCGCGTAATGTGTGAATTTCACTTTTCCAATTAAATTAAAAATATTGTAATTAAAATGTTATGCACCTCGTGTACTGAAATTTCAAAAACTTTCGGGTCGGTAAACTGAACACAATGTTCCGATACGTTTTGTGCGAGAAACAACGCTGAATGGACGCTATAATACATATTTTTACGCACACATTGCAATAGTTGGCGGATCAATGCATAATATTAATTATAAAATTTCATATTTTAAAAATAAGGTTATTAAACAGCTTAAGGAAGTAAACTGAAGTACAATAGTTAACCATTTCATCATTCTTCTGCACATTACCCTCCATTCTATTTCTGAATTAAAATTAAAGTTAATTATATATTATATTAATAAAAAAAAACAATGTTGAAAATCGTGTTCTACAAAGTAACTGATAATAACGTTGAGAATACAGCTCCACTATTTCGTTAATATCACTGAAAGAATCTCTCGTCTGTAGACCAATCATTGATCGTCATTTAATGTCCAACATTTTCCAATACGTAATTTTATCAATTATTGACAAGAAATTACTATTCACTATAAGGATGATAAGTTATCATTCAAATACAAGTCAAATATAATACGTTTAGATCACGTAATATGTGGTACCAAGAAATCAGCCTTATGATGATTACTGTGTGCTAATGATTTAGTTGTACTATTGAGGGCTTACACAGGAGTTTAAATATCCTAGAAATGTATAGTGAGTCATGAGGACTAAAAGTAAATATTCAAAAAACGAAAATTCTTGTCTTCGAGAATGGGTTTATTTGGAGTAACTAAAATAAATGGCGTCATGTGCAGGATGAGATCAACCGTGTGAAAACGTTTACATATCTTGATGCAAAATTTTCCATCAATGGGGATGGAATAGTCACATAGTAGCGGTGCAAAGTAAAGGAAGAATTGCGCTCAAATAAATCGTTTGCGCAGTGCGGGGTACTGGAATTGCCTTTAAAATCGTGCAATACAATGTTTAAATCGCTAGTTCTCCCAGCTATGAATTATGGAGCACAAATCTGGGGAGTGGATTGACTAGAAAGCATCGAAATATTATTACAAATTCATTCACGGAATCTCTAATTTTGCAGCAAATGCCGAGGTCTTAAGAGAGGTTGTTAGTGTAGGAATTTGGAGAGATATTAAAATGAAACCCATTACACATTGTATTAGATTAGCAGGCGAAGAGGCTGACATGCTAATACATAGGTGATTTTGAGTGCAGCTACAGGGAAGCGATCAACACTACTGGTCGTACAAAATTAAACTACTGTTAGAACGTGAGGAGAAAATATACACAAGTCGACTGTCGTGGCGAATGGAGAATGACTGTAATGCAAAATACAATGACCACATGGCAGCGCTATTCAAGACTGCTAATATTTAAACGTGTAAATTTCACTCTGGGGTCACTGGTGACCCCATCGTTGTCATTCTAGGGTTAATAATGTATCCATAGAGGACATTTCTTGAGCAAAACCATCTAGTTGTTCTGAAATTTCCGCGGACACATTTGCCTTCAATCAATTATTAACAATTTTGCTCAGGAGTCTTCCAATTGATACAATTACACTTATACTCCGATAGTTGTTCATGTCTTTCGTACTCCCTTTCTTGCATATAAGCCGAAATATATGATACTCTTCATTCAGTTGGTACATAATCCATAAATAATGCCATCATACTTCCACAAATCCATAGGTATTCCACCTGCTCTCACCGCTTTACGATTTTGTAAAGATTTTAGAGATTTCCACACATCGTCCTCCAATATAGGTTCAACATCCTTCATTTCCTCCGAGTTTCTATTAATTGTTCCCGGTTCTTTCCACTAAAATCTATTTTCCGTCAGCATCTCCGAAAAAACGCTTTTTCCATTCCGGAAATGTAATCATATATAAAATTACTTTATTCCCACTCGGCGCCCTTATTCTTTGTACCATTCTCCACGCTTACCTTGTTTTATCGTATCTATCTCTATGTTCTATCCCATAAGATATCCTTTCCCTTTACATAGCTTACTCTTTCCTTAGCCTCTCAATCATTTTTGCTTTCTTTTTTAGTAAGCAAGAAGCATCCAGTTCTTCATTTTTTTAAACTTAAGAAGATATTGAAATTAAAGTCTCTGCAATTGATCGCAAGTCAAAAAAATTGTACAATTTTAAACTTTTTTTTGCTGATGTAATGACACTTTCAAGGTCTGCAAGAATAAATGACTTCATTTCTCGTTTACGTTTCTTATTAAGAGCGAAATTTTTATCGCAGTAAATAGCTGTGACAGCTAATAAGAAAATTCTGCTGAATGCCATCCAAAAGTTTAAGGGAACTTAGATATAGGTACAAAAATATGATTACTCAGTTTTTACTTGGTCCTTCATATTTACCGCAAACACATGTAATTCCTTCTTCTCTGTAATACCAAGATTGAGAATAGTAAAAAACATGAGTCAAATTCGTTACCTCCTTAGCTGGCAATACCTTCATGCTTTAAACAGATATATGAAGTCTGAGTATCACCTACGCTAACACAAAAGTTAAAACAGACGACGATAAAATATCTCAGAATGAGTAAGATTAGGGACATTCAGCACTTGTTGCAAATCCATCAAAATAGTAGATATTTCACATTCTGCCATTTGAGCAAGAGCAATGTCAATTTTCATTTTGTTTGTAGCACTTTCTTCTATACGTTAGTGTAACACTAGGGACTGTTTCGCAGGTACACTTTGAGAACTTTACCTCCGAATTTCGCGTTGCAGTTTGTCGCAGGTTTTACTTTGTCCTTCATATTTTCCCCAAACACATGTAATTCCTTCTTCTCTGTAATACCAAGATTGAGAATTGTAAAAAACATGAGTCAAATTCGTTACCTCCTTAACTTCCGATGCGTGTACCCTTGGTCGACGAAATGTCAGTTTAAGAATTTCTGTTGTGAAAACCTTGTAGAATTTGTATCCAACTTTGTTATTTGGAAATTTTTTATTGAATTTTTTATTTATATTATTTTTATTGAATTGAATAAAGTCCGTGAATATTCAAGTCTAGACATAGAAATTGAGAATTAGATCTGGCTATTGAGTAGTGGCTTTCGTCTCTTGGAAATGAATTAATGTGATTTTTCACTCTGTACTCGTCATCATCTGTGTATTTAAGCGGAGAATTGTTTTTTATTGTCAGTCTAAGTTCATAATCCAGTGAAATCAACGACGACTGCAATTTCTTTTCGTTCTATATCATACATATTCTTGAACGTATTTTTACAAACTTGAATTAAGTCACCTTTCCGATTTGAGACACAGTACATTACAGTAATCTAACGTCTACTGGTACCTTCACATTTCTTTTGTTTTCTGTTATTCTGAACCTCACCCGGGGAAACATATTGGACAAGAAAATTTTTCTGACTTCTCATTTCCAGCTCAGAAAAATCCACGAAGACATGCGATTTTGAATCGCTGTTGAGTTCTTCGCATTGGAAATGCATTTACATATTTTCTGCAAGAATGAAATTATATTGAGGTAACCTACCAAATTAATAACCAATTCCTAACCTAGGATGGACGTATGGACTCAGATTTATAAAACGAATTCAATGTCGTTAATTTTCACAAGCTATTCATTTACCTTCAGTGCTGAAGGTTTCTCACCTTTAGATTTGCTCTTTTACGAGGCATTATAAAACAAGGAAATACAATGTTTTCACTTAAAATAGACGTATATACTTAGGTTCGAATATAACATGAATCACACTCTGACCATACTGAAATTTGAACCACCAACACTAATGAATGTGGCAGTTAACACTTTTCAAATGACATTGGGAGCTGGTGTTAACATTTATGCAATCTACCGACATTTTTTGAACTCGAAAATGAACAGGAACACAGTGCTTTTAGAAGGAAATTGGCCTTGTCTTAAACCACCTTTGTGAAAAATAATATTATTTTTTTGTATATTGACGATTCGCTCAGAGAATTTAACTTGATAATCACCACACGCGTCGTAGCAATCATCATAAGGTGTCAGTATCAAATGCTCACTACAAGAAAATCACGTGAAAAACATTACGTAAATTTCTAATACATTGTCAGATGACTTTAAGCAATTAAAATTAAAGTTCAAGTGCCAAGTAAAATCTTATCTGATGCATAAGAGTATTCATATAATTAGAGACTAATACTGACAACAAAGTATGCCAATAATATTTATTATAAGAATAATATTTAAAGTATTGGCAAACATAACTTAAAAAGTTTAGAAAGTTTAAATATGCCTGTAACAAGTAATGTACTTCAGCTTCTGAGTCAATAATCCCCATCTTGATCAGGTTTTTTGTCCAGTTTCCATGATATATTGAGCAAATGCAAAGATGACCCATTATTTACGTCTATGAATAAATGTAGTTTCACTATGCGCTCGTTTCCTTAAGCTTTTATTTTCACTTTTTTGTTACTGATTACGCAGTTATGAAAGAGCAGCAGAAAGTTATGTAATGCGCAAATAAACGGCGAACTTTTGTCAGAAAAACTCTTATTAAGCGGCCCTGGTAACGAAAAAGTGGATAAATTCAATTGTTAAATTTAGAAAAAGTCTTCTAACACGTGGTGTAACCAGAATTCACGTGTTGTGGGTCCATGATACCGAAAAATCAAATGATTGCAAAACGCGCCTGTCTGTTTGTCTGTACGTCTGTCTGTCCGACCATCTGTCTGTCCGTCCGACCATCTGTAGTGACTAAACCGTTCAGCTGATTTTCTCCAAAATTGATATTCTCCAATCGATTTGACTCAAGTCGCGAGCCCTTCATTTTAAATCAAGCTTTTAATTTTGGTGGTACTTTACAAGAAGCTCCTGGGACATTTTCAAAATTTTTAAATCAATGAATCCATCGTTTTTTATTAAATTTTATAGTTGGATAGTGTAAAGGACGTTCTAGAGAATGGCGCATGTCTCACTTTCGCTGAAAACACTGATTTTTCAAAAATTGCAAGAATTGAATAATTTTCGGCATCTTTCTGCAATTACAATTATGGGATAGAATTTCCCATTAATGAATTCTGTTCCTTAAGGATAGATTTTGAAATAAGGTTATGCACAATTTTTTTTAAAATTTGTACTTTCCACGTGATTTTACGTGAAATTACTGGCTAGAAAGTTCGTGCTATTTTAGCACCACTAGTTCTAGTCTCCACTAGTTCTAGTCTCCATTCCACTCTTCTAGGCGGTGCCTCCTTCAGTAGACACCGCCTTACAGTAGCACTGTCCGTGCGGGTCAAGGAGGTTTGCGTACTCCAATGCAGTCAAGAGATTTACAGGGGTTGCGGTGCTGGATGGTTGGTAAACTTGACAGTACTGCTACCAGTAGGGTCACCCATGCTGTACAGGTCTCGGCGGAGGAGTCAGACGAACAGTTGTCTCACAACGTTCCGTTAAACAGATACCTCACTTATCCTCATTTCCAGGCTCCGCTGTTTCCATTTCCTACCCCTCCCCCACCTGCGGTACTGTCGTTAGGATGGTATTCCTGTCTAATGTGGTATTATTTCCACTTACTTGTATCGCATTACTGGTGTCCTTACTATCAGACCTCTCTTGGTCCCTTGTGGTATTTCCCGACGCTATTAGGTTGCGAGGGCTACGGTGTCTTTCATTTTCTTTTCTTCCCCTTTTCTCACATTAAATTCTCCTTTTTTCATCTTTTTCTCTCACGCTCTAATTTCTTGATTTTCCTAACGGGGAAGAGCATACAAGGCTCTGAGACGAGAGGGAAAGTAACCTCGTCTAGGGGAAAGTAACCTCGAAAATAAATCTCTGGTCCTCCAGGTTGGGGGTTAGGGCGTAGGGTCAGCCCCCCTACATCTGTAAAAAAATATACCATCGCTAAATATCCCAGTAATGAAGCAGGGTTGTTAGCATTGGCAAACGAAAACGGTATATGAATATAGGAACATGGAATGTACAGGGTCTCAATTCAAAGGAATATAAGTTTTCGAAGAAATTAAAAAAGATGGGAATAGAAATTGCTGTATTGTCAGAAACAAAGAAAAAGGTCAAGGAGTAGAAGAAGTAAAAGAGTACATCCACATATATAGTGGTGTCAATAAAGAATTTAGAACTAAGAAAGGGAATTCCATTGCTGTGGTATATAAATATAAGCGTAACATTAAGAGTTGGTGATGTGTGAGTGAGAATATTTTAAAAATTGATTTTAAATTTAAATGTATTGAGATGGTAGTTATAGGTGTATATGCTCCAAATGATAATTCTACCGAATTGGAGAAAGATAGGTTTTTTAATCAACTGACGACGATCTTGGATAGGGGACCAACCCGGAAGGACATAGTTTTAGCAGGAGATTTTAACAGAGAAGGAAGGCTTGTACAAGACGAAGTTGTGGGAAGATACGGAGAAGAAGTGATAAATGGAAATGGTGAACGACTAATAGAAGCATGCACCCAGTACAGTTTAAAAGTATGGAATGGATTTTTTTAAACATAAAGGCATTCACAAATTCACTTGGTCTAGAGGAACTAGTAAAACCATAATATATTACATTATCGGCAAACGTAACAAATTGTGATGGAAGATGTTCGAGTCTATAGAGGAGCCGAGTGTAACTCAGACAATTATTTATTAAAGTCAAAATTGCATGTTCTCTATGTAAACAAAACACAGGAATCGGAATTTCATGTCTCATCCAGTACCATAGAAAAACAACAATACAAAATGTGTTTGCTTGAAGATCCATCTATATCCTTCCTATATAAGCTCAGATTAAGTAAGAAACTGTTAGAAGTGAACCAAAAAACTACTCAAACACTCTACGATGAAATTGTAGATGCCGTACATCAAGCAGCTTATGAGAGCCTCGAGAAATAGAATATTTTGGTAGCAAAGGAATAGGTGACTAATGGTGGAATAATTCTTTAGCAGGGAAAGTGAGAGACAAGAAAATTGCTTATAATACATGGTTAAGCACCCAAGATATTGAAGACAGAAAACGCTATCGTCAAATTAGAAGAGAAGTTAAACAGGAGATAAGAAAAGCAAAAAAAAAAAAAAAAAAGAAGCATAGGAAAGAGTATGTGAAGATGTAGAACAGGGTATAGGTAATGCCTGATCAAAGAACGCATGGAAAATAATAAAGAACCTCAGACAAAATGAAAAGCAAAATTCAGCACTACAACCTATAAGTATAGAGCAATTTAAAATATATTATAAAGAACTTTTGAAAGAAAATAGGCCCGCATTTAGTAACACATATAACATAGAGCTCGAGGAACCGCATGATATGGAATATATTACAGTAAGAGAGACTGAAAAAAACAATACAGAGATGTAAAAATGGAAAAGAACCCGGTCTGGGATTGGTAAACATTGAATTGTTGAAGCATAGCCCAAGTTTATTATTGGATCTTCTTACCCGACTGTACAATAGATGTTTAATGGGAGAAGAATTCATAAAGGACTTCGGAAAAGGATATATCTGTAACATTTACAAGAAAGGTGCTAGGAAACAGTGTCCGAACTATAGAGGTATAAATGTCCTTAGCAGCATTGCCAGAGTGTATGGGGAAATATTAAAAATCTGACTGGAAAGAGACCTCATTGATGTCGAGGAACAAAGAGGCTTCCGAGCGGGGCGCTCCTGTATTGATAACGTCTTTAGTATTAGACAGGTAACCGACAAACGTCTTGCCCATAACTTGGAGACACACCTTGTGTTTATAGATCTGCGTAAGGGCTATGACACTGTTCCATTATGTAGACTCTGGATGGTAATGGAGAAACAAAATGTAAATACGCAAGTGATTCGAGCCGTTAAAGATTTGCACAGTTATAATACGAGCCAAATAAAAGTAGGGAGAAACGTTTCAGCATCATTTCCAATAAATAAAGGTTTATGACAGGGGTGCTGTGTAGCACCGGCTTTGTTTAAAATATATTTGAATGAAGACCTGAGAAGATGCAGGAAGAAATGTAGTAATATGGGTATTAAAATTGGTGACTATGTTATTTTCTCTACACTTCGCAGATCAGATGTTGTTCGCTGAAGATTAAGACGATGCTCTATACATGCTGCGGAAATTATAGGAAGAGTACTCGGAATGGGGTTTAGAAATTAGCCTTACAAAGACTGAGTATATGGTTGTAGGAGGAAGTTTTAAAGGTCTGAAACTGGATGATGGTTCGGAAGTAAAACCCTGTGAAAGATTCACATACCTGGGTACAGAAATAAATGCAAATGGATGTAGTTCGGAAGATATTAGCAACAGAATTGCAAAAGGCGGAGTGGCTATAAGACAACTACATCTACTAATATAGAAAGATAAATTAAGTAAGAGTGTAAAGAGAAAATTGTATAAGGCTGTTGTAGATAATATTGCGCTTTATGGGTCTGAGGTATGGGAAGTAACAAAAAAAAGCACACAAAAATTGACAGCAATGGATATGGAATTCTGGTGCCAAAGTTTCGGACTGACTTTATTGGATAAAATTAAGAACGAAGAAATTAGACGTAAAGCGGAAGTAAGTTTTGATATAATTGACACCATAGAAGTGAAAAGACTAAAATGGTATGGGAACATGCAAAGAATGAACGAAGAACGCTGACCCAAAATACTGTGGAAATGGCAACCAGCTACCCATCAAAGAAGAGGAAGACATGGGGAGAAGGAGTAGAAGAGGTAATGATGAAAAGAGGATTGAGTAACGAAGACTTCACCGATGGAGAGATATGGAGGCTGGGATGCGAGATACACCCTATGGTGTAATATAACTCGCCATACTACTACTAGTTATAGTCGTAGGAGACGTCGCTGGTTCAAGTCCCGCCTTGGGAATGGTTGTTTGTCCCTTGTCTCTCATGCAATTGTTGTCACGGAGGACCTCGCGTTGTGCTGACGCCAGATCCGAGGAGCCCGCAAGTATGTTGGTGTGTAGTGTATGGTCGAATATGCGTTCCATCGGGTTATAAAAGGGAACCGGCTGTGGGATAGATAAAAGCCCTAGAAAGAAGAGGTGTTAATGAAAATAATGTTTGTACCAAATTTATAACCCCACTAACCTCTAATACAGAAATGACTGTGAAACATTTCATCATATCATTGTGGTTTACCGTTTATCAACACATATTCGGCAATTAAATGCGTATTTTAGTGTTTAAAAATTGAAGTTAATAATATGACACAGCGGCTGCGGCGGTAGCCGTGGCAGCTGTAGATGCAAGTACAGCTCCACTAGCGCGGCGCATTTGCATTGCGTTGTTACCATCGCGGCTTTGTTAAAAAATGGGCGATTCGTTTGGGATGTATGCTTGAGAAATATTTTCTTATCAATCCTTGCCAAAGGCACTTATTTCCATCTGTATTTAGAATTCAACTTGTTAGGGTAGGGGGTAAGAATTCTAGAATTTAATAAAACGTGCACACAATTTAGTTCTCCTCATTAGTGCGTCTCATACAGTCACAATTGTTAATTGAAAAAATGTCGAAACATGCAACATTCATGGATTTATCAAAAAACCACCAAAACATGCAAACATGCACGGAAAACAGAGTGTATTTTTAAAATGAGATTGCCAAGAATTATATAAATTGCAAAGATTGGCAGTTCTACGAAACTTTATATATTTATTAATTTCACGTAAAAAAGAGTTAAAAACTGTGTATGAAGAGCTATGGGGAGAAGTGAATTTTGTGCACGTTTTCATAATTCTGTGATCCCTACACTAAGCCATATACTACTTGAATTTCAAATACAGAAAAAAAACGCTCCGATGTAATAAAATCTATTTTCAAGAATAAATCAGCAATACATTTTGGATTCTTGTCCATCATGTCCTTCCTCAAGGAATAATACTTCTGCCGCGAAATCATGGAGAACGATAATTTTAATAACTATATTTCCCACTGAATTCTAGAAGACGTGCACAGATATTGAAGTTATATTTATGTCCAGAAGCAAAACAAGGGCCCATCTCAGCAGTTGCTCAATGAATCAGGGAAACTGGACGAAAAACCTGATCGAGATGGGGTCACTGACCCGGAGGCTGCGGTACTATACTTGTTACAGGTTGTTTACAGTTACACAGTCCTAATGGTAAATAATGCATTAAATATCACTGTTCAAAATTAATTTTACTTTCCTTGTGATGCTCAGTATAGTCTCTAATTGTATCGAAACAGTTATGCAGCAGAAACAATTTCATTTTGGATTAAAACTTTTCTATCGAATTTAATCGTTTAATGTCATCTGGCAAAGTGCTGTAAAATAATGCACATGTATTGTATGTGATTTTTTTGTATTGAGCTGTTGATACTGTCACTTGATGAATATGATTTCTACGTCGAGTGTTATAGTAATAGACATCGGCGTTTTCTGAAAATATATTCCCGCCCTTAAGCAAGTCATTTTCGACAAAAACCATTGATTCGTAAATCAACACACAAGGTAATGCTAAAATTCCTAGATTAATAAAGAAAGGCTTACAAGAATCACGTGGGTGAGATTAGGTTATTATTCGTACAATTCGTTTTTGTAATCTAGTAGTCTGGGATAAGATGTATTTCCCCAAAATATTATGCCACATCTCAGGCGGGAATGAACATTCGCGAAATATACACAACGAGCAGTATGAAGACTGGCATAATGAACTTAATTTTGTGTTCAATTCATTTAAATGGACGTTCCATTTAAGGTTTGACTGAATTGAGAGACCTAAAAATTTTGTTTTCTTAACATCAGTCAATGGTACACCGTTCATTTTCAATGGAGCACAGAATTGTTTATATGAGATGGAAAACTGCATTAAAACAGTTTTCTTTTCATTTACTATTTATTTGTTATTTTGGAACCAATTTGAACCATCTGATATTGTACTATTTACGGTTTCTTTATCGCAAAGAATGTTCGTATCAACTTAGATAAAAAACATTTATTTGCATGGAAATCCTCCCTCGACTCATTTCATCTTAGAACATTAGATACAAAAAAATTGTTTTTAATCAAATATAGATACGAATTACGCAATTAAAACCGCGTTTAATGCAACTATAACATGTCAAAAATATCTCTAAGCACCTCCCACCCTACTTTCACAGACTGACAGTGCCTGAAACGAACAGCGGAAATTCGAATTTGGCGTTTTGAATTTTTTTCAATTTTCTTTACCAGAGCCAAGGAAATAACAGTTTTCTATCGAATATTCACCGTTTTCCCCTCGTATAATACTTTCGCGCTACTGCGTAAGCAATAGCGACAAAGTAAAATCAATTATGTACTTCGTTTACCCATGCAAATAATTTTAATACAACTCGGGAACGAGAATGGCTAGTTTTGAAATTTTTATTCATCATTCAATCATGTGTAATTAAAGAGTGAGAAAGACATTTTGGAGCTTAATAAAAGGTTCACGGATAATATTTTTCTCCCATACGTCACACGCAGGTTTTTACTGTTCTTTGTCAAAAATATTTCAATTAAACCAAATCACCATTGGAGACTGAAATGAAATGGAGTTCTTTTATCAGAAATCCTAGCATAGTTCCGGAAATAAATCAATCCTGCAAATATTTCTGAGTAAACGTTCTATATACAGTGTTCAATGGCCACCATATTTCAATAGCATTTTTTCTTCCACAAAAGATGATGATGATGAATCCTTCTCATCACCTTGCAATAGGGCTTACTTTCACTTTCAATTTAAAAAATCAATTTTATTATTCCTAAAAATAAGATTGTAAGTGTATTTTTGGTTTACCCATGTTTGGTTTACCCATGTTCCTTAAAACATAGCACATAAATGGCATATTACTTAGAAATCACATTCATCATCATTTTGAAAAGAATTGGAAAAGATAGTCTTGAAGCTTCTTAGCAATTCAGACAATTGCATTTCGTAGCTAATACGTAGATGTCCTTTTTTCTAAACAGTTCTTGATGGCACAAGGTACGAGGGGAAAACGGCGAATATTCGATAGAAAAACTATTATTGCCGAGTACTGGTAATAAGAAGTGCGTAAATCCTATTGCTGTAATAGAAAATTACTTCCTCTAACACGTGTTTTAGCCAAAATCACTGTTTTGTGAGTTTTTGATACCGAAAAATAGATAAAAGTTTTCTACCGAAATTTCGCCGTTTTCCGGCACACGATTTCATTACTTTCTCTTCTTACAAAATAAGTTGGAGAAAGTAATAATGGTATTTTGTGTAAAGAATTTTTATGCTATAATAAATGATTGTCATACACATATATGAATAATAAATGATTGCCAATGAAGAAATATCAATTGTAATACAGAGTGCGTATTTGAGTTTGGATAAATATTATATCGTCCTGTAATTTTAGTACGAAGACCATTACGTAACGACGAGCGTCGTTTTTGTGCAAACATTTACGAACTAGAGTTCTATGTAGTACACATTATGCTCATTGACCCAAAGGCAACCGCACTGCAGTTATGTCGAGTATAAATTCAACTGAAAACTTTCAAACAATACTTCATAAATGTGGATGAGCACAAAAAGCACAGTTGTACATTAATGGCCAGCCGTAACGGCACATTCTGTATTAAGTGTTGAACGCCTCGCAGTTGATAACTTTGAAGTTATCCACAGATTCCGCTTTCTACATAATTATTATCTCACGAAAACATAAAAATCTAGTGGTGGTACACCAGCACATACTTCCTTATTTTGCATTATATTGTGACATACCAACATGTCACACATTTATTTACTAATATTTGTCGTAAATGGGGTAAATATGCAAGGATAAACAAATAGAAATATGGCGCCCTAGCAACGGCAGCCGAGTTGTTGTCAAAGTCAATAATCTTCATTCTGGCATTGAACCTGAGGGTACGGCTAGCTGATCGAGTAAACAATTTAGGGATTGGTTGAGAAAGCAATGACAGTCTAGGGCATAGCTTGTTGATTATGTAATTAATTTAGGGATTGGCCAGGAGAACAGTGACAGTCTATTCACGACGGAAGTGCGTCGAATGTTTCTGGTGAAAAATAGTAGATAGAAATAGGTCGAGTCTTGAAGGGCTGAACAGAAAGATTATTTTCACATTCTGACATATGTCGTGATGATGTGCGGGTCGCTCGCGGATGATTTATTTCGTGAGATTGGGACTTGTAAATTTTTCTTGAGAGTAAATAGTTATCGGACTTTGAGTAATTCTTGAGTGCGACGAACGGAAATTCGAATTTGCCACGGGGTGAAATATCGTGATGGACTTCGAATAATTTGCTGTGTAAAATGTGTAACTTGTAATTTTCGTGTGTGAGCTAATAATTTCAGACTGATAGAACCTATATGATCTACAACAAGTTGTGACTCTGAGTATTTTTTGTGATGTGCGGAAATTAGAATTTGAATAAAATTGTACGCAACAGGACTTGGATTAATTCTAAGTAAATAATAGTTTGCTGAACATTAACATTCTCGTCGCGTAATCAGAAAGAACTGGGAACTTTCGCGAATAAATTAAATTAGAACTACAAGTATTTGAGGTGGTGAGGATCAGTGACTCGACAAAATTTGTGCAAGAGCAGGAGAGAAGAATCTGGTACTTGGACTTTGGAATTCTAGTCACCGAGGAGAAGAGGAAAATGGTTCTTCGTGGCGCCCTCGTTCAAGTGCGCGCGAAGACGGGTACTGCAGGATAAGGTTCGAAAGAGCTCATGACAAAAAGAACATTCTTTATTTGTTACAAATTTTTCAAGTCATATTTTTGCCTGGCATTGAGAATAAAGCATAAGTTTCTTTTGAAATAGAACAAACGATTTTCATTCGGCCAATTCGAGCTAATAAGCAGCTAGACAATATATATTTGTTTTCAGATTCCTCGCCATTCTGTATAGATGGCAGATCGGATAATAGGGTCTTAGTAAGTAATAGCGATTATTTCTAACGAAACCCATTGACCCAGCTAGCGGGATTTCGATTTTATTTAGATAACGATTGAAGCATTAATTTTAATAATATTAACGTAACCTTTTTCTGGCGCCCATGTTTAAAACATAAATTCGGAACGGGTTACATCGAAACGCCTAATAATTTTATAAGCAATTTGTGTGTGGGCATTGTTCAATATATATTTTAATATCGCAAATTGAATCATAGTAATTTTTCTGCAACATAATTAAAGACGCTGTTCAGCGAAATTTCAGAAATATCTATCATTAAGAATGAAATTCTAGAAGACTTAAAATTAGCTTCTAGCTCTAACTAACTATTCCATTCTGGATTCTTCCGCAATACGTAGTTCCATAAAACACCCATCTTTACTTTTGAAACAATAAATAAAATGCGGAATGTGACACTTGTTCCAAATAATCCGGTATGTTGTGCTCCATCCTTAAATGTCTTTTAGAACACTTTGTTTAGGTATTTGAGAAAAACGGTCCCAATATAACCAAAATTACGCGAAAAAATTATATTTTCAAAAACGTGTTGATAATGTGTATTCTAGACATCAAGTGAAGCATTTAACATGGCTTGCCAAAACAAATTTCTTTATGCCATTGAGATAAGATTATCTATACTATATCTTATAATCTACAGTTATGATATCTAGATATCAAAACTACCAAGTTCGTCAAACAAACTGAATGAATATGAAAGTACCAAAATTGAAGAAATGTGATACCTCAAGACGGTGGAACGTCGCACATTGCGTAATTTTGACGATCTGGGAGCAAAAAATTAATAACTCTCTTTGGAATGAATTTCTCGTAGATTTGGAGGTGTATTGTGTACATAATATAAAAATAAACAAATTTGCTTGTAAAACTAAATTTTTATGAAATATTTTGTGAAATATTTAGGAAATTTGAATACTTGAATAAGATCTCATGACAGAATACGTTTTTGAAACGTTATATTTGTTTAATATTATTGGACATAATATTTAAATTTTACAAAACATACTCTGCAAGAAAAATAAAATGAAAGTGTACGAAAATAAAAAGTCGCAAATTAAAAAATGAAAGAAAAAAATAAAATGAAAGGAATGTACAACAAATATTTGTAAATTAGTTTGAATCCCTATTCACGTATTCTTCTGATGGTGAGCTTTCTGACTACACCGTCTCTCTTGCCTCATTTTTTGATTCCAATAACACCAAAATCTCAGGTTTTAAGTGCCGTTGTGGGTTTGGCGCGTAAGCTCGAAATGAATGGATCTGAGCTAATGAGCAGCCTGTGGAGCAAATTCGTATTTGTGTCTACTCTTGATGTTTTTCTATTCTTATTTTTCGCCTCTTTTTCTTTATTTTATTTTCCTCTCATTTGTCATATTTGAATTTCTGAACGATAAGAAACGTACAAAATGCATTCAAGCTTTTTTAATGAATGCAGAGGTGACAAGCCGAAGGCAAGACATTTATTCTTTAAATTCTTTGTATTTAACAATGTGAAAGTCATTCATTTCGCTTGGTTTACCTCCACATAAATAAGATGTCTTTTCTTGAGCACAAAATAAAATAGCATTGCATATTTTACCATCAATTATGCAAAGTATCAATACAGCGCACACAGTGACTTCCGTGTTCTTTATGAACACTGAAGTTCAAGATCTCTCACTTTCTAATCGAATTTCCCAGATTCTGAAGTTATTAAATCTACAGTTTCTTTGGCGAAAATGAATTTGATTTGTCGGCAATATCTTGTCAAAGAAGGTGCTGGATTTTCTCAATCAATAGTTTTCACCTCATCAGCACATTGTAAATTTGTATAGGTACCATTGAAATACTGTACAAACTTTCGTCAGTATATTGTTCTTCAGCAAATTTTTGTTTATATGTTTTATTCAGACCAATCATATCCCCACTTAATGATTATTTCAACAGATGTACTTTGGTTTGTACGATCTGTTACTTTTTTTAATTTTAAATGTCCGTGCCACAGTGTGATCAATTAATATATGCAGGGGAATTTCAGCTGATCTTTCTGTAACTGTAATTTTCGCTGTATAGCATAACTGATTAGCTCCCTTCACTTTGTGATAAGCGGGACAGAAATTACAATTTGAGCCTTTAATTTGTTAGCGTATATGTAAATAGTGGGGTGTTGAAGTATTTTCTACAACTGGTTTCAATTTGTTGACAAATACATCTAACGTATGACTTAATTTTGTCCAACAATTCTTTCAACAATTCCTAATTTACGCAAGAAAACAGTTCATACAGCTTCGAATCACACATCAATTGATTTTTTACTCATGTATCAAGGAACAAACTGCGCGGACCTTGAAGAGCCTTTCTGTAAAAACGGATATATTATTTAGATAAAAGAGATATAATCAACAAGTCTTTTCACGATTAAGAACCCAAAAGTACTTGTTTAAAAATGTATATGGCCCGAAGGGTGTATAATTGTGTATAATACATTTAAAATCTAATTGAATTTAGAGAACGTGTAATACATCTACTATAAATCGCTAACCTTTTCCATTAACGATTTTAGGCACAATAAAAATCAATACATAAACATTATCCACATAAAAATAATTCTAAAACCATGTAAATTACTACTAGTAAACTCACAAATCACAGTATGAGACAGACGGTGTATCCCACACTGTTTGAACATGCACCATGGGGTTCATATGACCTTCAGGAGAAACTAACAACGTTCTCACATTGTTCAGATATACTACTACACAGAAATATATCATTTTCATTATTATCAATTATATATTATATCAGTTATACTATATATCTATTCAGTCGAAAATTAATTTTTTCCAGCTAGTTGCCGAAAATTACACACTGTGCATTGTCTTGTGGTTAATTTCTGCAAAAGCCAAAAATATAATGTGAAATATAATGTGTAACTTAAACGTTATTATTAAAAAATAATTAAATTGAAGGTTAATGATTAAGAAGAGAATACAGGACCTTTATTTTCATTTTTCTTATGTATACGTATACGAGAAGTGAACATTTTTTCTTATGTTTTCATTAATGTTATTAAAAGCTACACGAGTTCATTCGTACATGAGTACTTCTGAACTTCTAATAGTACTTCTAAACAATTAAAAGTGTTGTATAACAAGTGGAAAATGTAGAAGGTGCATTCAAGTTCTAAGGTCTCCGATTTTTTTTCTCAGGACTGGGTGTAGATCGAAACATACGATTCGGCTTAAAAGACGCAGGCACTTTTTGTGTTCGTGCGTCAGCGTTGGCAGTTCTGTACAGTTCAGAGAATTCTAGCGGTTACAGCGAGAGTGAGCAGTGATTTTGCTTCTAGAAATGGCGACGTTTTCATTTCAAAAACAACGAGTAATCATTTGTTTTCTTCATTTCCGTGGTGTGACTCCCACTGAAATTTATCGCCGGATGAGTGAGCTGAGGTGATGGTGTCATGAATGTGAATAAACTGCGTTCGGGGGTGCGAAAGTTTAAAGAGGGCCGTCGTGTTGACAACAAAAAACGCAATGAAGGGGACTTTTGTTTTCAACAATTGTGACAATAGACATGACAATATGGATTCCGTTTCTCAATCTTGAAACAAAGCGCCAGTCAGCTCAATGGAAGCACTCACAGTCTCCGTCATCCAAAAAATTTCGGGTAAGTGACAGTGCAGAAAATATGATTGCCATATTTGGGGAAATTAATGGTGTAATCCTTGCTTTGCTTCAAAGGACACTAGGGTGGCAGGCGTGAGCTACCGAGATGTTTTGAAGAACAAGATCCTTCCAGCATTGCGAGAAAAACGGCCCGAAAAGGCTGCATTGGTGCTCTTTCTCCAAGACAATGCACCAGCGCATCGGGCGAAAGCGACCCAGGAGTTTCTTCGTGGAAAGTAATTTGAAGTGGTCTGTTATTTTCCCTACTCACCTGACCTGACTCCTAACGACGTTTGGCTGTTTCCAACGATGAAAGACGCTCAATGTCGTCGCATATTCTCCAGCAATGCCACTATGGCAACGATGATTTTCCAGTGGTCGAAACAGACCAAAACTTGACCAAATAATGGCGTCGGGTTGTAAGAAGTACGACAGCAGAGAGATTACTTGGAGAAATGACGTAAGTTTCAATTTTTAATGTAAATATTGTGTTCAAAATAAAGTCGGAAACCTTACAACTTAAAAGCACCTCGTATGTCATTCATAATAAGGAAATGGTTCGATGCTTAAAGTGCTTTTTACATATTTACATATTTTGAAAACATGGACAAATAAAATAAAGGGGATATGTTTTTAAGTAGATTTATAATGTTGAAAATGTACAATCGACTTCATCATTAGTGTACACAATAGTAATTAGGCCAATCAAAATAATATAAGATAAAAGCGGAACATTGTTCACTATTTCAATGCCAGAAATACTATGCATATTTGATGCATTATTTGGACAATAGAATAAGGGCATTGCTCTAGCTCTAATAGCAAATTCAATAGGGGCTGCTGCGTGCCTCCATGTTCAGTGCAGGCTGGGTCTTTAACGCAAACCTTCTCAGCACATGGCAAGTGGTTTCCCGTAGGAACGCCAGCGTTAATCGCTCTGCCCCTGGTGGCTACTCAGATGGGAGAACGTCCTAGAACCCTGCGAGGGATGGGGTATTAGCATGGTAGTATAGGTGGTGAAGCATGTCTACCATAATAGGAGAGTGCGCAGGAATCCCTCAGGGAATATATTCCCTCGTGTGTCTAGATATGTGCTAACTATTTGTAAATGAATATCAAGACCTTTGTTGGTATATGATGAGTAAAATAACTAGTTGAGTGCAATGATACACCCATTTGCTGAAAAAAAAACTGTCAATATTGTGCGACTTCAAATACATTAGTATCGTCGTCCACAATATTGTAATTATCAAGTTTCAAATGGTTGATACCTCACACAACTGGTATAATGGCTTAATCAATACCGCAGATGATGGTAATGATTGTTTTAATTTGCCTGTTTAAAAGCCAAGAAGGGAATATGAAAAATTTGAAATTCACTGATTTGAATTACACGCCACTTCAAAGGCACATATCGTCTCCTATATTATTTTAGTAGTATAAATAACTTTTGCGATTCTCATAGTCAACCAATATTTATAAATGAGACCTCTAAAGAAAGAGGATTTCACGGAAACGCGACGACTTGCACTTTGACTTAAAAAATATGAAGGATTCGTTTAAAAAGAGCATCTAAATATTCACGTTAAATGCAACCCGCAGCACACTGTCAGACCTATTGATAAATATCTCCTAAACTAAGCGTTTTGGCTCTACAAACTTAAAATTTTGAGGCCAAATGCCTCAAATAAAAGGTTTCTCACACCGTAATCTACAGGATAAGATAGCTTTGGACATTCTGTTACATATTTGCTGGTCCAACGCTTATCGATATTATCCAATACCATCTATATTACTCGGCGCTGGAGGCAATCTTTGTTTGTGACGTTACGTTTTGAAGGCTTAGATTTGTCCAACTTATATGTATGCTTTCTGTGTATACCGTGGTTTGCGCAGATTGATGAGGTTTATTTGCATAATCATTAATTCAAGATTATGCAAATAAACCTAAATACTCTCGCAGCAACAATTAGAACAATTAATAATTGCTTGATACCGATGAAGATTGCATTTTACGTGCCTAGTGCAACTGTTCATTTATCGAATGTAAGTATTGACACTCTTTTCTTTTTGTGAAAACTTTGTGATATACCCTACAATATTTATGCACTTAGGATGGTACTACATCATATCTACTAATCACAAAAAATTAATAAACTTAACTGTACTCATTTTGTTATTATTCAACATTTTTATGTTTGTGTTGCTCACCCCTCAAATTTGAAATACTGCTCATTTAATTCAATATACATTTGTGGACAAGGCAGTTCAAGAGGAGTTTTTTTTTTGAAAATATAAATTAAAATGAAATGTGATGAAAGCAAGACCTATATTTCTTACACAATATTGTTTGTTTTTGTGGTGTGGTTAATTTTAAAGACCTACGTCATTTAAGAGAAATAATTGTTTTATCTTGTTTATTCGATTCCATTTCTTTGAAGGTGGGTGCTTCACGTTGATAAAAGGGAAATTCGTTGCATGTCCTTATACTATGATGAAAAGTCGCCAAAAAAAGCTACATTGTACTATGGGTCGATTGAAATTCAAGGAAGGAACCATCTCCACGAAATTGCGAGGATGCTCTGCGTGTGAATCCAAAAGATAATGCAGAAAGCTCAAGAAATTTGAGAATAGCATTATCAGAGAGCTTAGAAACTAAGTCAAACTATGATGGAAAGAGAGCTCTTACATCTTTTGATGTTCTTCGCCAAAAAGAAGAAAGAAATAATATTGGCAAAGAAAGCACGATTGTGTACAGTGAAGAGTGAAGACTGTTTTGGTAGGATTGGATTCTGTTTTACCTGTGCCAGTATTTTCTTTATCAGCAGTGATTAGGTGAAATTTTCAAGTCAGCGTGTTCAGTCATGATAATTGCATTGAAAAGGCTCGGAAATAAGACTTTTCCTAGAGTGATTAGGTATTTCAACAAATTAATTTATATCTTGGACAATTTGAAGCACTTCCAAGAAAACTAGGAGAACAATTCTCTTAGTACATTTAGTACTGTCAATGCTCTTTTGAACACGTTAGTAAAAGTTCTAGATGTTACATGCAAGCTAGTTAAATTTATTATTAAACATATCGATTTATAAATCATTGAAAATATGTGGAAATATATTTAGTTCAGCATATGTTTGTCCAGATACTGCGTCTTCATCTCATGTTTTATTCTTTATATTATATAAAATCCTCTTCTATATTATTTCAGTAGTATAGATGAGTTTTACGCACACGCAACCGATCTTCATAGATGAGGTCTCTAAACAAAGAGAACTTCACGAAAACTTGATATTTTGCACTTTGACTTTGAAAATATGAAGGTTTTGTTGAAAAAATAATCTAAATATTTATGTCAAATGCATCACGCAACATTCGGGCAGCATTACTAAAATTTATTTAGTTGAATAACTCATAGAATATGTGTTCCAGGACCTTTAAATCTGTAAGTTTGAAGCCGAAGGCCACAAAGAAAATTTCCTCGCAACGTAACCTATAGGACGAGAACTTCCTGGACATTCTATTACATTTTGCTGGTCCGGCAATTCTCGATACTACCTCACCTGTTCAGAGACGTGCAGAATCTGCAACTGTATGTCTAACGAAACTAATTACTTGATATTCTAGGCGAATAAATTGCATGGGTGTACCTCTAAGTTCGATAATAATATTAAATAATATTCCAAAGAGTAGAGTAATGCTTGCTCGATCCTGCATTTTCGCACGGACAACTTTAAGTAGCTTTCTCGAGAGTAAAAAGCTTTTGTAACATTTTTGTGACTGTCAAGGAAAACGAAAAACTGTCAAGGAAGATTGTATCATTATTTCAAATGTTGCTTTTAAGAAAATATGGTGAATGGTTCCAAGAACATTATAATACTTAATAAACCTTTATGCAAAATGTTTCAAACATCAATTTCATTGTTTCTTATTTTTACTTTAAATTCTATAAGTACATTGGAAGTTGCCTTAATATTTTTAAATAAATAAACACATTTCGTTAACAACTTCCTCTCTTAATATGGGAAAGAAGATATAGGGAAAAGGGTGGCATTTGGCATGGCAACCCATGCGACAGTTCTCGCACGGGTACGTTAGTTTTAAGACGTTACGGTTGAAATATTTTGAACACTTAACATAATACATTAATAATAAAGTGTTAAAAGTGTGAAAACAAAAAAAAAACATTTCGCCGATTGCAATCTAAGGAAACTGAAATATTTTCGCCATAATAATATCTGCACCAGAAACACAGTTGAACATAATCGACACAATTGACGAATATGGTGGTGTTAAAGAAATTTGAGAAATTCTACACAATTATATTTCATGTGCACATGATTCACTTTACATAAGACGTACCCTTCCACATGGATCGCGATATTAAAACAAAATACTGTCGCAGGTTCTTCATCACGGACACAAGCTGGTGGTACTACAACAACGGACACTTTCTCGTATTTTTAACGTATAAGAAAGATGAAATTGCAACGTCTCTCACAATACTTCAGTTATCACTAAATAATCTCCTAAGAAATTCCTCATGACGAGAAAAATTACGTATTTTTAATTTTTTCTAAAGTTAAAATGAAAACCGCATTTTGTCATTAAAATCAATACATTATCCTCTATTGCTACCAAAAGTTTAAAGAAACAAAAGAATGACTTGCTTCGGCAAAGATTTGAACGTCATCGATTACACTTCTGAGCCTGGTGCATTACTTTTGGTTGTATGGTACCGTGCTATGTCAGCTCTACAATCTGTTACACTGAACGCCAAATCTCACAAAATTCTAAGGATTTAAATGAAAATTACTAAAAAATTCTAATACGTCGAAAATGAGTTTTGTAGAATGTTTGAGGGATTGGGCAACAGATTGCATTAAGAAATAAATATCTAACTTCAAAATTGAAGTTATAGGATAGATAAAAATAATGCATTTTTTCAATTATCGTAATTTCAGAAGTGTTAATGAATATCGGGTCTATGTCGTATAAACAATATTTTCTCTAGTCTAGAAAATTTTGTTTACCTACTTTCTTAATTCTCTACATTTAACTAAAAAAATTTGCAAAAACTATGTATATTTTGAAAAGAATTACATAACCCACTTTAAAAATCTAATTTTGAAGAATAGACTTCACTAAAATATTCTACGAGCTATATCTAAAGTATCGCAAAATATGAAAAGATTTGCTTTAAATCAGGGAAATCGCATTGCTACAACAGCCAAATCTACAGGGAAGTGTACATTTTGGTGAAAAATCAGTGTACGATTTGGATGTTTGTTGCTCACTGGCAATCGCCGAAGGCGCAGACAAAGAACAATGATTGTGACACACGACAGAAAGAAATGAACTTCAAGCTGAGGGAAAAGCTAAGGACATGAAAGGATATAAAGCTAAGGACATGAAAGGATATAAACCCAAAGAAGGCATTGTTTCAAGAATACAGTGAAGATGATGAAGGTTAAGTGACTTTTGCAAGATTCTTCAGATAGTCTGCCACATTTAGTTCCTGAACCTCGGTTTGTTGATGTGAAAAACATAGAGAGACCACCGATCATAAATGAATGTTTTAGTGAAGTAGAAAAAAGGAAATATATCTCCAAATAAAAGGTAATATTATAGGGCAAAATATAAGCGGATACGTGGTTTAGTTTTAGAACTTCATGGATGCGAGCGGAGAAGTTACTTTGTCTCTTTGGCTTCTCCGGCTGAGACTATGTGGAGGAAACTTAGAGCTGCAACTGTTTGGGGATCACAGGAGTCAATTCCTGACTCTCCACCATTTGATGATCCCCAAAGTATTAATATATACTTATAAATTCTATTCCTGATTATGATTGCGAATCAACAGACGAGATTTTGCCGGAGTTTTCATTTTAACCGATTTGTGAGCGTGATCTATATGCTATTGTACGGAGACTGAAATTGACCTCCGCTGCCTTTAATGCATTTTCGGGGCAAATGCTATTCTTCTGTTTGCTATTTTGTTTCGCACAAATCACACATATTATTAACAAATCTTTCGAGTTGTCATCATTTCCCTGCAACTGGAAATATGGTATGGTTATACCTCCACCTAAAGCGTCTTCTCTTTCTGCATTGATTTGAGACCGATAACTGTGTTACCTTTTTGTGTCGAAAAACCTTGAAAAAGCTACGAAAATTCAGTTACAAAGCTACTTGAGAGAGAATACTGAGACAATCGGGATTTCGCCAGGGTCATAGTATTACTACATCTTTGCTATTTATATCCGACCTTATTTTCACTTCATATGAGAGGGTGTGGTAGCGTTTATTTGTCTTTTAGAAAAGCCTTTTCTCAAAGGCCTTTGACACTTAATCATGAGCGTTTATTAACTAAGTTGAGATCCATGGGATTTTCTACTTCTGCGGTTTCTTGAATTCGACTTTATTTGGTTGATCGTTCTTAAGCAACAGTTCTTAAAACTGCAAAATTCCTATTTCATTTCGGACTATGAAAACGTGGTATTTCGCAAGGTTCTATATTTGATCCCAATTTTTACTTTGTATATTGTTGGCCTTTTGAAACAAACTATTATCTGAAATGATGTTCGCTTATGAAACGCAAATCATTCACTTTTTCCATCACTCAGGATATTTGAAGGCTGTTGCGGATGTTAATTCAGATTTGCAGAAGATATGTATCCGGTTTTGTGATAAGGGCCTGTTGTTGAACCTGAAGAAAACCGTATATTTATAGATATATCCAACTCGCTGATTGTCAGATACTGACCCGTCATGCATCACATTGACTGTTGAGAGTCAATTAATCACTCGTGTAGATAACTGCAGAGACTTAGGACTTTGCCTGGACAGTTTCTTGAGGTTTAATCATCATGTAATAGTCAAGTGTAAAGCCGCATAATTGCGACAGAGATCGTAATATCAATATCGCAAATTACTTCCTACTTATGTAAAGCTTAGACTAATCACTTGTTCTGTCTCTTTGTGATTATTATGAGATATATTTTACATAACCTGTCTTATACAAAGATATGTGTACAGAATCCAACTTATGCAGAATGCTTGCTTGAGATTTAACTATAATGTACGCAAATACTCTTACATTTCAACATGTACATCACGCTTTGGTTGGCTGAAAATAAATAAACGTTGGCACTATCATGTTTGCCTTTTATTTTTAATGTTTTGAAGTTTGGACAGCCCCTGTATATTCATGAGAATCTGCAACTTTTTTCTGACTCAACCGATAGAAAGTTTTATTTTGCGTAATGCTGGCACTACACTTGTTCTGCCTATGCATCGTACAGCTCGATTTAAGACTTCGTATCGCTATCTTGGGGCTTGTTTATACAACCAACTCCCGAATAACTTAAAGGTTTTGAATTTCTCAGGTTGTCGTTTAGAGGGTTAACGAGTTTAAGCGAGATAACTAACGTTAATGCAAGGTTTTTGGTATCTTGTCTTTTTATCTTTTGTATACTTTCTTCTTTCTGATTTCAATTCATACATCTCTAAGTTCAATTGATATTGCTTATGGTACATTCTGTCTTGCCCTGTAATGGACCTTTTCCTATATTGCAATATTTTTAATGTTAACAGTTTACAATTATTGTATTGATTTATGTTTTGAATTATATTATTTATTTGATTGAATTAATTATTTAACTCTTCCCGTTCAGTCTGATAATCAGTGCTTGCATTGAGACTCGCCGTCACTATTACGTCAGACCACATTTGTTTATTTTACGTACTAAATTGAATTCGCTTAAATATTTTATTTATTTTATATTATCGGATTTTATCATATATTGTAATATTTGTCATTTCTCATATAACCCTCAATGTTTGTGAAATTGTAGAGGAAATTGTGCAATAAAGATTAATAATATTATTATTATTATTTATGTAGGAGAAAATCTGTAAATGAGTTGTTTGAATACGAATTTGCTTTATAAAAAAGTTCCAAAATAGAGAAAAAAATGTCTGCCTGTTTTTCCGTACGTTTATTCACTTATTTAACCTCAAAAACATTTAAAACTCTGTGTGACGATCTATGGGGAGAAGAGTATTCTGTGCATGTTTTATTGAATTCTAGGATCATACCCTAACCCATATAAAAGTTAAATTCTGAATACAGATGGAAATAAGTATTTTTGGCAAGAATTAATATGAAAAATTCGCTTCAGTGTAATAAAAATTATTTGCAGAGGCAAATGAGCTATAGATTTTTGCTTTTTTCTCTTAACGTGCTCTTTGTGAAGGAATCGACATTCCAAAGAATCAGGGTACCAAAGACCGGGATCCCTGCTGTTTCTTCTTGAAATTTTTTAATTTAAAAAAACAGTAAGTCTCTATCTCAATATTGTAATAATTGAAAACGCATCTTAAGTTATTGTAATATGTTTAGTAATTAAGTTTTTTTTCATCGCAATAGACCTGAAGATGGGATGCAGTAACTCCTGAATCGCAGTAGCAAGAACAAGTTTACATGATATGGATTAAAAGATTAAAAAAAGAACTTCTACAGTCTGAATTTCTAAGGGGCCAATTTTAAGGGTTAAGGCAAAAACAAGTATTCAATTGTATAAAATTAATAATCTTTGTAATATATTGTGTTTTTCGAGTGGTTTTCCAATAATTTCTTGCTTTTTTCAATTACTTTGGGATACACTACTTCAGTATAGTAGTAATCTGAATACTACAATGTCATTTGCAATTAACACCTTCGTTAATCAAACATCCTAGAGACTTGCTGTAATTCGGTTTAAACGATTTGTGTAGAGACTGAATGTTGCAATTAAAGAAGCATAATAGTGCAGGTAGAAAATCATCTACAAATATCTCAAATTATGTCTCCGTGTCACACATTCCATTGCAGTAATTTATTTTTGTTGATATTCAGAATGTTATATTGAATTAATTTAACATACGAGTCCTGGACAAGAGATACGTGTTGAGTGATCTTGATTTAGAAAATGATTGGCCCTCCAAGTTATTTACATTTACTCAGATCATAAAAAATACCCCTAAGTTTCCAAGGCGTAATGTTCGATTCTAATTAGCACTTTTCCTCTTGAAAATTTCAACAGTTTCATTCCACCAATAATCAGTGAGAATGTATGTTCTCGCTCTCTAAGCGGCATCTCAATGAGCGACTTGAACAAATGGGAATCGCGTGTTGCATAAAACTCGTTGGGTGGGGAAGTTTAAGCCATCCTCGGCCAGTCTCGCGGTGCTCGACGCAGAGCAACGTGGCGAGGGCAGAGAAGAGCGTCGTTGGACGAGGGTCTCGTCCCCCAATGGTGCGAGAGAGATTCTCCCCTTACTGGACCTGCAGAACCACTCAACACGAGTTTCTGATCGGCGTCAGGACAGGTGAATGAGGGAAGCGTTCTGGTTGGCGTAAAAGAAGAGATATTTACCTTACATGCATTTTCTTTCGATTAAAAATATATATTTTCATACTTTAAGATGAACCTTCTACTAAATTAAATGCGATTTTTATTAGTTTGTAATTGTAAAATACGTATTAATTAAATACCAATGAAATGAAAAACCTTATATTCAAGATGAATTTCTGAATTTAGATAGCATGTCAAGACGCCCCAACCAAAAGACGTCAAACATTTTTCATTATATTCAATCAGCATAATAACGATAAGGCAGGAGAAAGCATAGCAAGTCATGGAACAATCATTTAAGCAGGAGAGAGTGCGTTTCACTTTGTACAAACAAGCAATGCTTGAAGCAAATAAGTAATGAAATACATCCCAACAACAACAACAACAATAATAATAATAATAATAATAATAATAATAATAATAATAATAATAACAATAATAATAATAACAATAATAATAATAACAATAATAATAATAACAATAATAATAATAACAATAATAACAGTAGTGATAATACTAAAATGGGTTTAATAAAAAATGAAAATGAAAATATATTCTCTAAATATATATAAAGTGTGAAATACCCGGTTTTTGTTTGAAGCGCAAATTTGAAATATTTCTCATGTAAACCTTCCATGTCTTTTTCATTTCATATTTACATTCCATGTATTTTTTACTTTTTCCCATTTAATTCGTAAAAAGGAGAGAGTTATGTAATCGTGCGCCGCAAAACGGCGAATTTTTGCCAGAAAAACTCTCATTGACTGATCCACGTAACCCACGAAAGGGTTGCTTGAGTAGTTTTTTTAGCCATAAAACTAAAATTTTTGAATAACTCTAGGGAAAAAATAAGGGTTTTTCATATGTCCAGGATGAAATTAGGTAATTTCAAAGGAAACGATCACGCTGATTTTTAAAATCATTATCAAAAATTTCGATCACGCGAGGTTCAAAAGATATGAACTATTTGAAATAAACAAAATTCTATACTACATTCCGCATTGTCCCGTTTTAGTACTACAAAAGTTTATGACCATGCTTCAAACGAGGTGATGACAAGTTAAAAATGGAATACGCATATTTGTGCAATAATATGCACATATTAAATGGTTTGTTGGAATTCTCCACATCATTGGTAGAGTTACAATGATTTGAGTTGATTTGACCACAACCTAAGGTTCGTTGTACAGGTGATACAACACTGGTAAGCGGACCATGATTTGTGCTGATCTCAAACACGGCAGTCAAAGTATAAAGAATACGCTAGTTTTGTAATTTCAAATATTTTTTTCCTTTGAAGTTTGGGTGTAAACGTAACAGAAGTTATCGGGTTGATTTGCACACTTTCGATGTGAAATGACGATTTTCATTTGATGAAACCTATACAATTCTACAGATCATGTGGCGAATTTCACTTTATAGATAGAACTGTAATATATTAATGTATTTGAGACACGCGCAAACCAGAGACGAACTTCACGCGCACCGCGGTTGCAGTTCCGCATGGCACTGACTGACTCAGAATCTGCCACACCGTCAGTTGGATACTTGTACACTTGCGACAAGATATTGGGCTAAAATAATTCCTTTCTGTGACTGATGCGCAGTAGCAAATATAACGGTACTTGTGACTTGTTTTCGAAACATTTACTAAGACCTCGTAACTGAGCCCGACTACCAGACGCGAGAATAAAGACGGCAGTCTTCAAATAGAGAAGGTAAAAAAAACACGAAAGCCAAATTTTGTTGATATCTCATGAAAGTGACATAGATGAACTGAACTAATACATTATTTTTAAATCTATTTTATGCGTATTGATTCTACATATCTTCCAGGTGCAATGTAAATGTATTTGCATTAATAGCAAAATACGGTATGATACGTTATGAAGATATGGTATATTTGAAATCTCTGACGTGATATGACATTTTATTGTGACATTCGTAATCTAGGTACAAAAGTGAGTAATTTTTCCCGACATCTTGAGTTAGATACGAAAATACGAAACTAAGGAGTTAATTCCGCACATTCTAATCTTCTATGATTCACTAATAACTTTTATCCAATAGCGGAGTTATAATCATCATCATATTATCATGATTATTATCATTATTATTATTTGTACTATAATTATTGTCACGAATTGGCCATCCTAGGACCACGTGAACGTGCTATTTGTACCTATTAAGGACCCATCATATTCTGCCGGGGACAAGTGCACGTAACTTTTTTTGGGGGACACTTTTATGCCGAATCCTTTTTTACACCCCAGGGCTGTTAGCTCTGGGGGGTAAAGTATGAGATGATGATGATGATGATGATGATGATGATGAAGGGTGAATGGACAATCACACACATACAGACACAAACACGCACAACGATGCCCGAGGCGGGATTCGAACCCGCGATCCTTTCGTCCAAGATCACCACGGAATCAAAAATAAATATTCCTTATTAATGAATTGACTAAAGTAAAATTTATATTATCTCAGTGTTTTAGAATATTTTAAGAATATATTTAATATTGAATAACACAAATAAATCTGTTTTCTTGAATGACATAATTTTCTGCTTTTGAAACTTGTGAAAAATAACAAAGTGATTTCTGTTATCTTGGAAAAGTGGCATCTATGGTTCCTTCTGTACTGATTATATTATAATATATTGTTCTCTTTATGATATCTTCTATAATTATCTAAAAGCTATTTCCATAATATTAGAATTCACATAACATTTTATTCGTTCTTAACATTTCAACTGACGAAAATTTTCATTGTACTTCACATATTTTAAGGTAATAAACGTATTTTACGTAAATGATCGACAAATTTGATACCAGAAATTTTATTATACGCCCTAAACTCAAATATTTAATGTAGCCTTATGCACCGGAATATTTCCAGATATTTTCAAAACAGCTACAATTAGTCCGCTCTTCAAAAAAAGCAACAAATATGAAATTCAAAATTACCAGTCAATACCGGTCATTTGTCAGTTTTTCAAAAATTTTCATATGACAAAATGTTCTGATGCAAAATTCTTATGTTCAATTCTACTCAAGTGCTTATTTTTTAAATGTACTACCACTTTCTGTACGTATAATGCTGTTTCCCATTATTACGTTCGGGGCATCTTGTGGAGGAGCACAATCAAATTTGCATCTTGTGATAGTGCGATAGATCGTTAGTGTGATCAGGAGGGAGAGCCTTACAGAAATTGCTTGCACTGTGCCGGGAAACACGATACACAGCAGTAAAGGGGAGGGGTCGGCCACTGATGTGGCGGCGGTGCTCTCGGCGTAGTATCATAGTCTAACAAGAGTTCAACGAAGAATACACTCAAAAGTTGTAATGTGCAAAAAATGTCCAAGGTACGGCCATTCTCAAGTCAAATGTGGTTTCCTTCTTTGGTGTGGGAAATTTCTAGGGAGTCACTACTACTGAGAATGTAGGAAAACCAAATATTTCCCATCACAACTCGTGAACTGTAACGAACACCATGCCGATAATTACCTCGGTTTTAAATACTTCAAAATACACAATAAAGAAAAGACTACGTGTCTCCATAGAGTAAATGCTGATATTACAATAAATTCTATAACCTCCTACCATAAATGAACCTGAAACCTACGAACGGCAGTTGCTATCACTCTCTCGTTGCTCATATCGTGATGCAACCCAACCTTCCAATGCGACGCCATCAGAAGATCACACAAATATAATTTCAAACATAGTTTCACAAGTCGTAACAGTTATAGTCAGTTATATAACAGTCTAAATTCCAAAAGGGTTAGGAGGAATGGTTAGAACAATTGCATACAATGAGTAAAAACCAGAAAAAATGCAACATTCTGAACTTGAATTCAAACAGTTTTAAAAGCAAATAAAATACTTTTACAGTGTTCCTAGACCATCACAATATCAAGATTCTAGTGTAACATAGTGACATTTAATTTCGGGTGAGAGAGTTTACGTTTCGGGTTTCTCCGTTTATCGCTACAACAAAGTATCGCCACCTGCTGCTTCAGGTGGGGTGGCTTTATTTATAAATAAGCAATTTAAGCAAGAAAAAACCCCAACACATCTTCTGTCAATCTAGAAAATGTTAAAGTTAACATTAAGTTAAATAATTAACCAGTACATATCATAGCTGCCTGTAAACCTCCTACCAAGACATTCCCTCAAAATGCACTCCAGGAAATCTTCAACAATAACTGCCCTACCATTTTATCAGGAGACATAAATAGTAAAAATAGCATTTGAGGATGTAATGTTACAAATCATGGTAAGAAAATTTTCGACTTTTCAATAACCAATAACGTTCTTATAATGGGTTCAAACGAACCATCAAGATACCCATCAAACCCAAGTATCGTTCCAGATATCCTTGATAACACACTAACAAAGCATATTATGTTTCAGCTCCACTACAACTTTTCTCCAGAATTAGACTCTGACTACTGTCATATCACTATCACAACAAATGTTAAAAATGGGAACATAGCCCAGAAACAAGTTACCATCTGGGAAAAATTTAGGAACCAGATCAGTGTCAACTATCAATACCCACAAAAACTATCAACACCACAAAAAATTGATACTGAAATATACAATTTTACTAAAACTACTAACCCTTCAAACAAACAGTCCACATTGATAACGCCTGAACCAAAATCAACACATATCCAGTTCAGAATACTGAACCTAATCAAATCCTAGTCAGCTCAAGTAGATATTGGCAGAATACGGGTAGTAAGGACGTCAAAAAGAAACAAAACAAGCTTACAAGAATAATATCATCCTAAGAGGATGATACACATTTTAACGCTAAACGTCTATGGTAAAGCGCTTCTCTCAAACAAATTACCCCATTCCTTCGTTAAAATTAGAAACTTAAACGGTATACTCAGAGGAAGAAAAGGCAAACGCTATAGCTCAACTATTGAAAAAAGTCAACCTCACGTAATTATAAATAACATTTTCAATAATAAATGACACATAAAAGATATTTATTTAATTTATTTATTTTACGTCAAAAAAGAGTTCAAACTGTGTATGACGTGCTACGGGGAAAAGTGAATTGTGTGCACATTTTCAAAATTCTGTGATCCCTACACTACGTCATATACTCCTTAAATTTAAAAAAAACACCCTCCCATGTAATAAAATCTATTTTCAAGGATAAATAAGCAATAAATTTTGGCTCTTATCCATCTTGTCCTCCGGAATAATACTTCCTGCCGCGACAACATGGAAAAACGATAATTTGAATAATTGTATTTCCCACTGAATTCTAGAAAACGTGCTCAGAAAATGAAGTTACATTTATGTCCAGAAGCAAAACAAGGGGCCATCTCAGCATTTGCTCAATGGATCAGGGAAACTGGACGAAAAACCTGATCGAGATGTGGGTCATTGACCCGGAGGCTGTAGCACAATAGTTGTTACAGGTGCTTTATACACATTTATACAGTCCAAATGGTAAATAATGCATTATGTATCATTGTTAAAATTAATGTTACTTTTCTTGTGATGCTCAGTATAGTCTATAATTGTATAGAAACAGTTATGCAGCAGAAACGATTTCACTTGGGATTGAAACTTTTCTATCGAATTTAATCGTTTAATGTCATCTGGCAAAGTGTTGTAAAATAATGTACATGTTTTGTATGTGAATTTTTTGTATTGAGCTGTTGATACTGTCACCTGATGAATATCATTTCTACGTCGAGTGTTATGGTAATAGACATCGGCGTTTTCTGAAAATATATTCACGCCCTTAAGCAAGTCATTTTCGACAAAAACTATTGATTCGTAAATCAACAGACAAGGTAATGGTAAAATTCCTAGATTAGCAAAGAAAGGCTTACAAGAATCACGTGGGTGAGATTAGATTATTATTCGTACAATTCGTTTTTGTAATCTAAAAGTCTGGAAGCTATAAGATGTATTTTTCCAGAATATTATGCCATATCTCAGGCGGGAATGAACATTCGCGAAATATACACAACGAGCAGTATGAAGGCTGACTGAATTTGAAAGAATTCTGAACGCGTAGCATAATGAACTTAATTTTGTGTTCAATTCCTTTGAACGGACGTGCTATTTAAGGTTTGACTGAATTGAGAGACCTAAAAATTTTGTTGCCTTAACATCAGTCAATAGTACACCGTTCATTTTCAATGGAGCACAGAATTGTTTACTTGAAATGGAAAACTGCATTAAAACCGTTTTCTTTTCGTTTACTACTAATTTATTATTTCAGAACCTATTTGAAACATCTGATATTGTACTATTTACGGTTTCTTTATTGCAAAGTATGTTCGTATCATCCGCAAAGAGAACCGTTCTTCCGTTTCGAATCGTCGAGGGCATATCGTTTACGTAAAGTGGGAACATAATAGGGCCTAAAATCGATCCCTGAGGAACTCCACGTGCAATGGGCAAAGAGTCGGAAAGGTGCGTACGTAATGTTCCATCAATCTAGTAAGGTATTTCCACTCTCTGAGATAGTTGTTTAAGGTACGAACATAACCAATCTAGAGCAATACCACGGATTCCATATGAAAGTAATTTTGAAAGTAAAATGTCATGATCAATGATGTCAAAAGCTTTTGAGAGATCTAAAAATAATCCAATAGGTGCCTCGTTTTGATGCAATGATGAGGCGATATCTTTAAGAAAAGAAAATATAGCTGTTTCCGTTGATTTTGATTTTGTAAATCCATGTTGGCAATCTGAAAGCGCGTCATGTTTACTGAGAAAAGTTTCCATTCGTACGTAAAAAAGTCTCTCTAATATTTTTGAAAACACTGATAGAAGAGAAATGGGCCGATAATTTTGAATTTCATTTTTGTTGCCTTTTTTGAAGAGCGGCTTAATTTTAGCTGTTTTGAAAATATCTGAAAACGTTTCGGTGTATAACGATGAAAATAATATGTGAGTTAACGGATGTATAATGGCATACGCACAGGTCTTTAACAAAGCATCCGGGAATTCATCTAAACTGGACGAATATTTTTTTTAGTTTACCGATTATTTTGAGAATTTCATAGGAAGAAGTTTCGTAAACGAATATCGTGTCTAAAATTGTGGGTGAACTGTCTATTATTTAATTTTGTGGCTGAAGACTCTTAGTGAGATCGGCAGCAGTTCTCGAAAAGCATTGGTTAAAGAGACTAGCCACTGTTGGCGGATCGTTCACATTTATATCGTTATATTTTAAAACAAAATTCTCTACAGGGTTTTTAGTTTATTTGGTCGTATTTTTTATTATATTTCACATTGCTTTCGTTTTGTTATTTGAGTTCAAAATATCCTGATCGTGTTTCATGATTTTACGAGGAGCCTGCATATGACTTTTCGTAACAATGTTTTGTATTTTTAAAGTAGATAAGGAAATCTTGAGATACGTTATGAGATATGTTTAGAAATGAAAGAAAGAATTCCCTTGTTTTTACAAGATGTTCTAATCCCCTGTGTTATCCAAGAATTGCTTTTCCGTGAAATATTTTATTTTCTTTTTTGAAGAGGAAAGCAAGTGTTAAAATGAAATGAAAGAATTGAAAAAAAATAATTATATTTTTCGTTTGTATCAAAAGCATTATAAACTGCTTCTCATGACTCCTGCATCAAGTAATCAATGAATAATTTTATTTTACTTTTTGTAAACAATCTATTCATACAGTATTATTTGTGTCAGTGATCGCATTTCTTATAATGGTAAGAATGTTTGCATCGTGGTCACCACTTAACCCTCTTAACCTCTTAACCTTCACCTTAACACTTCTAAACCCTCAAGATAACCACTTAATCCTCAAGATACCCACGGTGCCATCAACTACTAAGTATCTTCATCTCTCATACAGTTACCCATATCTCCATAAGAAACAGCAGGTATATTAAACTCTTCAAAGTAAAAAAAATCTCCACGATTACGTTGTATTTCCAACTTCAGCCTCAAAATGTGAAGCAAAAATGTAATAGCGCATTTAACTGCAATTTATAACGCAACTTTACGGCTTAGCTTCCTCCCCACGAAATACGAAGGGTTCTACCAATACTTAAATCCAGCAAAACTTCCTAACACCCAGAAAATTACAGACGAAATTAAAAGTTTCAATCTAGTACTGATTATAAATCATCGTTCACCTTCGAAAGTAGAATGCACATTATTAGTCATTAAATCAGTATAATACCAACAATGACATATGGATGCCTAATATGGCGAGGAGCTGAACCATGCACTATCAACAAGTTTAGTACTGTTTAAAATAAATTCATCAGGTCAACACAAAATGCACCATCGTTCATCTCCAAGCACCTACCGCGACAAATCCTAGAATTACAATTGTATCAGAATGCAAGGAAAGGGTAAAACATCAGGCCAATAATCTCTTCAACAACTTACCAAATTCTCCAGCTCTACAATGTTTAACTCACGTAAATACAACATAAACCGCTTTGAATCAAATTCCCAAAAGACCAGTTCAAACCTCCTTGCCTTCTAGACATATATCTCTCATTCTCTCTCTCTCTCTCTCTCTCTCTCTCTCTCTCTCTCTCTCTCTCCCTCCCTCCCCCTCTCTCTCTCTCTCTCACCCATCCACCCCTCCTACCTACTTACTTAGTTCTCAATGATTCAAAACTCAACATTAAAATGTGAAAACCAATGTACGATTAAGGATAGATTTGTATTGAAATGTAACTTAAATTTCTCCTAAGACAAAAGTGTCGAACGATTAGCAATATATTCAGAGCTAGAAAAGCGTTGTATTACGTATCACATTATGACTGTTATCTCGTGCAAAAACTTGAAAAAGAACCAATTTTGGGAAAAATATTTACTGTGTTTTCAGAAATTAGACGTACAGTCATTCTTAATGAGTGAGCGCAACTGGTAATAATACATACACAATACAACAATCATCATGCAACAATCCAAAAACAACCCCATCTCGATCAGGTTTTTGTCCAGTTTTCCTAATCCATTGAGGGAATGCTGAGACGACCCCTTTTTTCGCTTCTGCGCATAAATGCAGCTTCACTATGTGCACGTTTAGTTTCGCAAACTTTTGCGAGTTGTGATTGGAGAAGAGCGAGGGAATGGGTTACTATTTGTTTATAATAATAACAACTCAGTTCTGTAGTTTGTTTACCAATGCAATCACTCGGAAGCGAAAGTGTCTATTTTAAAATGTCACTAATCTTGCTATGTTGGTACTTTTATTCATCATTCAACTATTTATGATTAAAAGTTGGGATGCGATTTCAGAGCTCAAGAAAACGAGCGCAAGTTTTACTTCCCCTCCAAAACGCTCATACAATTTTTTCTGTTCATAGACAAACATATTAATAAAAAACGTTACATCAGTATGTGGGGATTCGCCGTGCCATATGAAGCCCAATGCAAATGTTGAGGACAGGGCAATAATCCAGCAACTAGGTATCTCAACCAGAAAAAAACAGAAGTGATTTTCTCAATAGTTTTATATATGTTTTTAGGGATTCTGAATTCGAATTTTATTACCGGATTGGCCCCTTTGGAAAATGTCGGCTTAAAAGAAAAAATTGAAAAAAAACTAAAAATTTTACCCTTTTTAGTTTTTCGCTTGTCTAAAAAACTATTTTATTAAAAAAAGGTTATTCTCATAAAAATAATATTCATCACATTGTTCTAACAAAAATTATACTACAACTATAATTTTATAAAAAACTGCTTACGCAACTAGAGCTCGCTGTAAAACCGGTGATCTTTTCGTTCTCTATCCGAAACCAGCAATCCCGCCCCCGAAAGAATTATTGGCATATTTAAATGATTAACTCTCCAATACTTGCGAAGTCAGTTGGAACGTGTTTACTCGCGTGAGTTATCTGTAAAATCCAGACTTAGGTAAACTATGATGGAAATTAGGAAGGAGAAGAAACAACAAGAGACAATACGTTCTGTACAACACATTTTCATTCAATATTTGTACCAACAACACGTTTTGTCAATAAGTGGCAAATAATGTCACATAACAAAAAATAAAAAAGAGATTTTAGGTATGAAAGAATCATCATGCAATAATCGGACTGTAAGGAATCACCGGACATCACTAATTTCATCCAGTCACCGATATATGGTCTGGAGTTGAAAGATTGTGATTTTACATTGATTTCTCCATCTTTATTTACCCCATTATTTATAATAATAATAATAATATTTATTCCCAACTTGTTTTATAACTTCTACAACTTGTTGTACATTGTTGTTTCTTAGAATTACTAACCATCGATAACCACATGTGATGGTTAGCAATACTGAATTTATAATTAATTATCTGTATACTTCTACATATTATTTTTTAGTGTGGCATGTTTTTAACAATATTCTTATTTTTTAACATTTACAATCTAAGTTTTTGTGAACATTCAAAATAAAACATACTATTTGCCAATCGCTGGCCTGGAAATAAGATAAAAGGTTGGCGATTAGCCGATAATGATATATGGGGAAAACAATAACTTATCATGTTATTTTAAAAAACAGATCATAATGCTCGTGGAAATGAATCACGTCCCAGATATGTACGTTCTCACGCGCTACCAGAAGATATAACACTGCAAACAAGAAAGAATCTGTGCGAAAATATTTACTGAAGCAATACTTTCGATTCATACATAAAACATATCCTGACTTCTCTTCTGTAATCTCGTTTTTATCTATCAGAAAAAGAGCAGCAGAAAAACATTTGTGCGGGTACTACTTCCGAACGATAAACATACTGCACCATAATGTTCAATCCCTTTCAAATAAAACTGAGTTCATGGAGACAGCTCTACAAGCGATATAAATCAAATGGATGTTCTTTGCTTTATAGAACATCGGTTATATCCTAATGGACATATTTTCCAAATTATAAACTTTCGCAGCGTAAGCTTTTATTGTAGAGAGAGTGTAGAATCGTATAAAGGACCTTCATATGGGGGTTCTCGTATTTACGTTGGAAATACTATCGATTCTATCTCCTTGATAGAATTGAATGTATATTTCCATTGAAAATGATTTCGAAATTACTGTTGCACATCATCCTTCGCTAAAAATGATATTTCTTTGCAACTACAGGCCTCCAACAAAGAGAGTTGTATATTATATTGTGTTCCTACAAAAACTGGAGATAACACTAAACAAAGTCAGCAATAGCTCTTTTGAATCCATTGTTATATGCGGAATTTCAACATGTCCTTTCTGGTCGATTCTTGAAAGTAAAAGCAGTTCATTAATTTAATTAATTACTTCAGATTAGATATTACGATCAACGTACCTACACGAATCACACTAAATTCAATGAAGGCAATCGATGAAAACATATATTTTCAAGGAATGATCGATCAAATTATCGAAACGAATCGATCAAATTATAATTAACAATTTACAATACACTGACCACGATGGACAACGTCTTACCATTATAAGAAATGGCTACACAAGTAATGCACGTATGACTAGCTTGTTTACTAAAAGTAAAATAATATTATTCATTGATTATTTGGTGCAGGATTCGTCGGACACGGTTTAGAATACTGTTGATACAAACGATAAATAAAATTAGTTTTTTCAACGCTATCATTTCATTTCAACACTTGCTTTCCTCTTCAAAAAAGAAATCACAATGCATTAAAACATCATTTAAAATATGCGAATTCTTTCTTTCATTTCTAAGAATCATAACGTATCATAAGATTTCCTCCTGTATTTAAAAAAAATACAAATCATTGTTAAGAAACGATCAAATCATTTTGAATACTTTTAGAGAATGTTGGTTTAAAATATAACGATATAAATGTGAACGATTCGACAACTGTGGCTAGTCACTTTAACTAATACTTTTCAAGAAATGCTGCCGATCTCACTAAGCGTCTTCAGCCACAAAATTCAATATCAGACGTTTCCCTCAAAATTTTAGAAACGATGTTTGTTTCCGAAACTTCTTCCTAAGAAATTCTCCATATAATCGGTAAACTAAAATATAAATATTCGGCCAGTTTAGATGAATTCCCGGATGCTTTGTTAAAGGCCTGTGCGTCAGCCATTATACACACAACTCACATATTTATGAATCCTTATGCACCGGAACTTTTTCAGATATTTTCAAAACAGCTAAGATTAAGACGCTCTTAAAAAAGGCAACAAGAATGGAATTGAAAATTATCGGCCTGAATCTCTTTTTTCTGTTTTTTCAAAATATTAGGACTTTTTTTTACGTACGAATGGAAATCTTTCTCAGTAAACACGTCGCGCTTTCACATTGCCAACATGGATTTAGAAAATCAAAATCTACGGAAAGAGCCATATTTTCTTTTCTTAAGGATGTCGCCTTATCCTTGGACGAAAATGAAGCACTTATTGGATTATTTTCAGATCTCTCAAAAGCTTTTGACATCATTGATCATGACATTTTACTTTCAAAATTACCTTTGTATGGAATCTGTGGTACTGTCCTAGATTGGTTATGTTCGTACCTTAAACAATGATATCAGAGAGTAGAAATTCTTACTGAAATGATGGAACATTATGTACTCACCTTTCCGCCGTTTTCCCAATTTCACATGAAGTACTGCAGGGTTCGATTTTAGGCCCTATTCTCTTCCTATTATACATAAAGAAGCAAGAGTTATCTTCCTGTGCAAACGTTACGTCAGGAATACCGCAAGGGAATGTAATTGGACCTCTTCTATTTCTAGCGTCGTGAATGATTTACCAGCACATTTAATTTCAAATGTTCGGCTATTTGCAGACGATTGCATAATATATTGCATTATATATTCGAAAGACGATGAAAATATGCTGTAATGGGATCTTGATGCGTTATATTACTGGGCGGAAAATAATGACATGACCATCAATAGCTCTAAAAAGCAAATCCATCACTTTTGGCAGAGGTCATAATTACAGCGTAACAAATTACCGCTTAAGTAACGACATTATTCCGAGAGTTTTTTCATGCAAGTACCTAGGTATCCTTTTCGATAGTAAATTAAGCTGGAAATGTCACGTAGATTTTGTTGTAGGAAAATCGTACAGATCTCTTCATTTTGTAATGCGCATCTTTAAAAAGAGTACAGTAAATGTGAAGGAAAATGTGTATTTATCGCTTGTTCTTCTTATAATGAAATATGGGGCGATTTATTGAGAGCCGCACAAAATTATGAAATGTATGAATATGGAAAGGATTCAGCGTAGAACAGCTAAATTTACTTTCAGGGACAAAAATCGGCAGGATGGGATTCACTCGAAAACAGGAGAACATTGACAAGACTTTGCGCTTCGTGTAAAGCATATAGCGGTCGTCTAGCTAGGAAAGAAATTAATCGGGGCTAAATATTCCTACCTACATCAGTAGAGGGGATCACAGGCACAAAATACATTTAAGACTGCAGAGAACGGATGTCGGGAAATTCTCTTTTACAAATCGAACGATATGAGATTGAAATAGATTCTCTACAAAAATCTTTGAACCCTCTCCTCGAAGCGTTGAACAGTTTAGGAAAATAATTTAGGGTATTTCTTAGTTTATGAGGTAGTTAACTAAGAATATTAAGTTGTATAGTGAAGTGAGGTGTCGTGCAGTGTAGAGCAGAGAAATAATGAAGGAAATGGTTTTACTGTTATAGTGAAGGGAAGTGATGTGAAGGATAGTGCAATGCCGTCTTAATTATATAAACACTCAGTGTGGCTTTAGATGATAGACGTTTCTTTCCTTTTTCATATAATTTAATGTTTTAAGAATCAGCAGCTTTCATATTATTGTTATTATTATTATTATTATTATTTTAGCATTATTATTACCATTATTATATTATTTCCACGACATTTATTACCTTATTTATACTTACGTGTTACTAGGTGGCGGGGTTGGAACGCCGTTGGTGACTAAGTGGGTGAGAAACTAACAATACTATCTTACTTATTGGTTAATCAACTTTACTTATTCATTTTGAATTACTAAAGTTCTATTAGTTTTATAAATAACTAAACAACCAATCATATTTGTTTTGTTTAATTTCAAGTTTGAAAATTCAAGATAATTTTTTTCGAAGATGTAAAATGTACCAAACATACATTCACACTCTCTACAACTTTTAAATTTCAACCTAAAATCAGAATTTTACACCCGTTTCAACTACGAGTACAGGAATTGGGTTACATGTGTGGTAAATGTGTAAGATCTTAATGTTCTTAAAAATACAAAAAATAGAACACAAAATGTTTAGTTCCCCAGAACTTTTTTTGGCGTGCCATATATCCACGATTTTCTAAATTTTTGACCTGCACTGAGTAGCTGAATACCGTCAGACAATTGACAGACCATCTTTCTTATTTTGTTTAGCACGAACAATTTTTGTTTAATGACTTTGTTCATCCACTTATTGATATCGCATAAAAAATAATTTTGACGTATTTACCTTCCGGCAAGCATACACAGTGCTTGTGAATGGTATAAGAAAAAGTTTTTTTTGAATTATTGTACAATACGTTCACAATTTTGAGATTTGGCATCACAAAAAAATATACTTTGAAGGGTTTGATGGTCCATAGCGCTTTAATGTGCTACTGACAAACCAACAACATTAACTTCTATTTAGACCACAGATTCCATGTACGAATATAAAACGCTGATCAATTACATTTTTATGATGCTAGGACTACAAGATGGGGGCAAATCTCACACATGGTATTTATGGGGTGTGGTATTTAAAATTTTCTGAGGATGTGGTAGTCAAGTGGGCGGCTGGATAAAACACTAGTTGAAACCATTTGCCATTCATTCTTGGTAACCTACAATTTATTTGGAGAGTAATATTACTTCGTAAATTATAACACAATTTATATAATTTATTCAGTTCCAATTGTTCGGCATTGATAGGACCTAACAAATCGATCGATATGACCTAACAAATGTTCTTCTATTGTCAATATTCAATTCTAAACAGTTTTAGAAAACATTTCCCAGTTTCCTCAAGACGACGTAATTCTTTCAAAACGCCCGAAACCAATTTGGCCACTTTAGGGATTTTGCTCCTACATTTAAATTTGGAAGGGAAATTTCTTGGTTTTAAGCCGCGCCATCAAAGCTGACGTATTTCTAAACTTGCGAGCAGAACACTAATTTCTAACAATTTATGCCAAAGATTATGTATTCTTTGTTGATAAAAGCCTTAAACTTCACCGACTTTATGTCAGAAACCTCTCAACTGTTAACTCACCCGCTATATTTTTTTAATTTTTTTTTTTAATTTTCAAAATTTATGTAGTATATGACTCAGTGTAGGGATCACAGAATTTTGTAAATGTGCACAGAATTCACTTCTCCCCATAGCACGTCATACGCAGTTTCAACTGTTTCTTGACGTAAAATAAATAAATAAATAAATAAATATACTACGAACTGCGCTCGCACTATAAAAGCCTGATTATTTTTAAAATATCAAGCAGGGCACATATTATTTTAATATATTATTCATGTGATTGTGTGCTATGTGTTCATATAGGCCTTAGACTTTTAGGAATGATCTGTTCTGTTTGCTAATTTAGAGAATATAAGCCTTTTTCTATAGACCGTGATGGTTGAAATTGTAACGAAAGAAGTTTTTAATATATAAACTTTCCGAACACTTCATTCAAGACCTATTTCAACAAATAGTAAATACTCATAAGGAAAATATGTTACAAATCATCTTTGTTAGGCATTGATAACGCGGTCGCAGTCTGTAAAACAGGATATGGGTTTGTATTTTGTGAATATTTTTAGCTTAAATTGTTGAGCACATAAGAATCCGAGGCTTATATAAACAAATAATACACAATATGTACAATATGGTAGAAATAATGTCGGTTCTGCTCCTTAGTTTCGATAACAATACTCTTTGACGCCGCGACTGCAGTTCATTGAAATGCGGGCTGATTTGGATTAAAGAAACGTTTTCAGTTAACGTTGACGGGATCTTAATTCAAGGCCATTCTCAAGATCTTCATTCAAGTTAGAAATAAACTATGATCTTGTTTGCTAGTATAACTAGAGGTGCTAGAAAAACATACTTTTTCGCCTACCTGAAATAGGAACCAAATATTAAAATATTGTAATTTTTGCGACACTAAAAAGTCAATTATAAGTTCAGTTAATGGCCCAATTTAGCCATTTCAAAGGAAGAGCATGTGCATATCTGCGTTTATTTCGATAGCCCGGAACAGTAGTCATTTCAATCTATTATTTATTTATTTATTTATTTAACGTCAAAAACAGTTAAAAACTGTGTGCGGCATGCTACAGGGAAGTAAATTATTTTGAATTTCGGAATTTTCGAAAATTATTGTTTTAAAGAGAAATGAGTTCCGTGCCATTCTTGAGAGTCCATTACACTATCCGACGACAAAATTTAATCAAAAAATGTGCGGCAATTTTTTTGAACATTTTGAAAATGTCCTCCGGACTTCATGTAAATACCCTTAGAATTAAAACGGACGGCAACCGAATTTCAATTTTGGTGAAATCGTGCTTATGATTTAACCGCAAGAGTTGTTCAGAGATAAGGCGGACGGACAGACGTTTTGCCGTCAATCGATTTTTCGGTATCAAGGACTCACAAAACATAGATTCTGCCTACATTACATGTTAGAGACAGTAATTTTCTCTATATATGGACCAGAACATTTTCGCTACCAGGGCCTGGCAATACGAGTTTTTTCATCGAAAATATGCCTTTTTTTCGCAGCATCACGATACTCTCTATACCGCGTAAGCAGTAGCGAGAAAATAAATAGTATAAGGCGTTGATTGCCGTGTCGCATTGTATACTCGAATGGGTGGATTTTTTATGGGAATGTTTTCACCCAAAGTTGACGAGCTCTTAAATCAAGAGCTGCGCCAACAAATATATAACCGAAGATCCTTGGTTTTGAGTCCCCATTTCCTCCTTTTTGGTGGCACGATTTTTTATACTGTCTTGAAAGCTAGGAAATTTTCAGCCGCTGTCTCGAAGTGAATTCAGGGACCGGCTGCTCTGATCGTTTGTTTTCTGTGGTTTCCCCGATCAACAATAGGCGAATTCCGAAGTAGTTCCTTTACAAACGAGCAGCGGAACGCGCGTGATATTTTCATCCTCTTCTTTGGCATATTCTCACCTCTTTCTGACACATACACTTTCATGTACTACACCATCACACATTTCGTGAGATCAGTCGCACCTGAACTGGTTGCACCTGAACGGGATACACCACACCAGCAGACGTGTAGGTCTGCGCCGGAACTTATCATCTAGGGGGAAGAACATCAACACATCCAGAGCAAAAGACATTCCCTACACTTATGGTACTAATGCCTTTAGCAGTTGACGCCCCCGGAAGCACTCAAATATCAATCACTTGCCCAATGAATAGTATGGAATTTTATGCAAAATAAGTTACAAACTGTGTAGAACTCACTAGCTTAAAAATTATTAGACATTGTCGTGGCGCAGAGCATAGTCCAGCGGGTGGGTTGGTAATGTGAGAACATTTCAGCTAAAAATGACAAACACTATTCAACAAATATTACGTATATCCATAAATTGTTAGAAATAAACTGTCTTCTGTTTTCTGATTCAAAAGTCATTAGGTCTTAATTGCAGTGCCGTAGTTCACACTTAAGCGAGTGAATTTGTAACGTGGGAAGGAACATTTTCAGATGCAGTTGGCGAGCACCAATTCAATCCCTATATTAACAATAATACATTATTGAATGCATACATCCATAGATATATCTTGTGTTCAGCCCTCTAATTTAAAATAAATGAGTATTTACTTATTTACTCCATGATGTGAGAGTGGCAGTCTTCATAACATTTTTAAAATAAAAAATATTAATAACAATGAATAATATTAGCATTTTATGCGAACCTATAATTAGTATAGAAGTTCTGTATAATTAATTTTGTAGTAGCTTTTGTTTTTGATTTCGTGTCAGCTGGCTTTATTCTAAAGCTGGCTGAACACTGATTTTTGAAAAATAAACACGAACCTCAAATTTGGGACAGAGCATTTCATTAACCTAAAATTATTAGCTATCTTTTATTGTGTTATGGTGTAGTGTTCTAGACAGCATTATGAACATCCGGTGAAGCGTTATTCCTAAATTTTCTGGCATTATTTAGGACTTAATTGTCCATGTAAACAAAATAACTAATGTTAACATTGATTGATTATTTGTCTTAAGGCGCGTCAACTACCATTTTCATTAGTCCCGAAAGTGTTGTGCATGTTTTTTCACGAGAGATGGTTGTGTTTTTCCCTCGCTGGACAATGAGATCCGGCGTCAATCTAGAAGTCGGTTTACGGTTTTTTCTCATCCAGATATCTCTCACCAGCGAGGCACCGCCCGAGCCTGAACAATGCCTAAGCCCCTGACTGATCTCCAGACATGTGTGGTAGTGTAGTTTATGTAATTTTGTGTGTGTAAGGGGTAAGGATAGGACAAGGAAGAGGAAGGAAAAATAGCAAGTACTCCAGGGCCTGTTTGTTAAGGCACTGCTTCGGCATTCTATAGTTGTTAATCGGAAAAAGCACGGAAAACTACCGATCAGAGCAGCCGGTGGTGTGAATCTTCTGCAGACAGAGACTGAATTGGACCTACATAACTAACTAGAACTTTTAAACTTCAAAATGAGACCAAACACATTCAAATTGAGAACAAGCACTTTCAAATTGGTAACAAACACACTCAAATTGTAAACAAACTCATTCACATTGAGACACGCCGTTTTCAAACACACAAATTGAAACGCATCATTTTCTTATTGAGACCAAACAACTTCAACGTGAGAACTAAAGAGGCAATTGTTTTAGTTGACAAAATAGGTTATGTGCATAGTTGTGTTTAGTTTAGTTGTACAGGCAAGTTTTTCTCGTTGATTAATAATGTCGTATATTAAAAAAGAGAGGCAGAAAGCATCAAACAGCAAATAGGTACTTTAATTAACAATAATGGAGATTGGAAATACATTCGGAGTAAAACAATCTACTGCTTATAGACGGATGAAGAACCAGCAAAAGCAAACCACGGGGTGAAAGGAGAAAGGTGAATATTACGGAAGAACATCACGAATTAATTGTTGAATTTATTGAGAAGAAATCCAAGCTTACACTAAAGGAGCTTCATCGCAAATTTCAAGAAAATCATGAAATTATTATAGCCACAGAATGTTTACGGAAACATTTAGAGGGTTTATTATTCACACTTAAGGGTATTCAGAGAGAACCCAAGAAAATTAACGATGAAATTAAACAAAATGTGAATATGTTCTGCAGCTATTACGTTATCCAGCCGACAATGTTCCTATTGTATACATGAACGAAACTCACTTTAATTTATTAATTTTGCGAAAGCAAGGACGCTCTAAGAAAGGTCCAAATTTATGTCTGATTTATCCTTGAAAATAGATTTTATTTAATTGGAGTGTTTTTCTACAATCCTTACAAAAAACGCTATTTTTTCTGTTTTCAAAATTCAAGTAGTATATGGTTTAGTGTAGGGATCAATTTTAAAAACGTGCACATAAGTCACTTCCCCCTAGCACGTCACACACAGTTTTTAACTGTTTTTGACGTAAAATAAATTTTAATTTAATTTTAAATTTAATTTAAATTTAAGGAACTCGATGTAGTTATATACCAGGGAATCAGGGATCTAAAGCGCGTGTTAACAGTTGTAGAGGTAATGTTGGATTAATTCATCACGAAGTAAGAAGTGGTGCTTTCCGGAAAGAAAATGCTAACCACTTTATTCGTCAGTGTCTCAGCGCTACTGAAAATATCCACCAGATGGCAGTGGTACTGGTAATAGACAATACTCCTTGTAATTACGGCATTTATTTTTTATTTATTTATTTATTTATTTATTTATTTATTTATTTATTTATTTATTTATTTATTTATTTAGTCAAAAACAGTCAAAAACTGTATGTGACGTATGGGGGAGAAAATCATTTGCGCACGCATTGAAGGAATATTTATGGAAGAAGAATGTTTAGAACTTCGCCATTCGAAATTATAGTCCTAGAGTCCTATGTTCAATCCAAATGGGTGGCTCTTTTCTCTCTAACATAATTGGTCAATATTCTTTTTACGTTAAAATATTATTTTTCAGATGATATCGCTGTAGAAAAATACGCTCCTTTTACCTTTTCTCAATCACTACCGCTTTAGTATAATATTTTCATTCAGATACCGCCTTCCAATATTATCATTTCGTTTTCATTTCCCGTTCTGAATGCATAAGGCAGTGAAATACCGTCCACAGACGATAATGACGAACATTCTGCCGCTGCAGCTGTCGCAATGAATGTGTGAATTTCAAGAAAACTCGGAATTTGGAAATCATCAATACTGATTCCTTGGATATAACAGTATCTACTCTGTCAAGTGGCCGCTCCTCAATATAAACATGATCGTCTTCATCGTCCAAAATATTTTGATACTCGTATATTTCTATGGTATATTCAATATTATGCAAAGATAGATTCCTTTTGCAACTTGTATCTCGAAACAATAAACGTAAAATTTAAATTCCAATGTCACCAATTGTGATCCCTATTAGGGGTACAAAATATTTCCAACTCGCCGTGTCATATTTGAAAACAAATGGAATTAAATACTATTCATCACCATCTTGAGATATAAAACTATGATATATAGGTAAATCTGTGGTTTCCAACAATTAATAATCTTATTTCTTCAATTTTAAAACTTGGTCAGGTTTTACCTCAAATTTGTATGTATGATAACGAAATTGTCTCAAAAATACGCACTTTAAAAGTGAAAATCACTTTTGAATCTGTGCGCATTCGTACGTAAATCTCAGATGTATGACACTAACTGTGGAACTGCCAACCTAATCGGAAATAAAAAAGTCTGCGGGAAATCAAGAGATCATCATTTGTGGATCGCAACAGAAAAGGGGTTAAAACTGTAAATATGTGTATTTTGTTATCGAATTTCTCACAATACGCTTGTAGGAGAGATTTTGTCACGAGATGGCTAAAGAACGAATACTTGTAGAATACAAGTTGGAATATTATAATAATACTCAAAAGTTACAAATAATATGAGAAAATAGGAGATGTTGTAGCACCAATAGTTTCACTTATATTTTAAATTCTCAAATATTTTCGAATATCATCATTCGATAAAATAATATTTATTGTAGACTTTAACATTTCTAAGAACTTTCATTTCGGCTGCTGGGATTTGAGTTTTGCCTCTTTATTTATTTATCATGAATTCCCTACCATACAATTGAATAGGGATTGTCTTGTAATTTTGTCTGTGTCATTTCATGTTTTTTTTGTAGGATCCATTTTTTAGCTCAAGTATCTCTATTAGTTTTATTATAAAAATATCTATCCATTAAATAACGTATCCCAAATTTCGTATTCCAGGGGATTAGAATTAGGAACATGCTATAAGAGAGTATGATCGACAACTATTTTCGAGCGAATGGCGTTTTTTGCAGGCTGTGTGTTTTGTTTTCCTTTTAGAGATACTAAGATTATATTTCTGTTATCCAAATTTATGTACGTAGTTTTTCTTCAAATTCTTCTAGGAAAGTTGAATGATCAGCGTATTCAGTTTCTCTGTTAAATATATATTTTTGCCTAATTGTATACCAGCGCTGATATAGAGTTTTCATTTCTATATCAGATCGTCCTTGTAGATATTAAATGCATTTAAGAAAAGCATTCTTTTTCCTAGTTTTGATTGACAGTAGTTTCTCAGACAAAACTTGTAAATCTGTTGCAGCATTCGAGTTAGGTATAGAAATTTTTAATGACATTTTAAAAAGAGGAAAAATACCTTATAATGGAAATTAGTTTAGATAGTTTAATGACCAAAAAATGTTAAGTATTGCAAAGACTATAAAGGGAGTCGTTAAGCGCGTGCGACGTTACTCAGTATCGCGGGTTTTGCTTCTTGAAGATAGCGTGATATCTGATAAGCCATTTCTCTAACTAGCTTGGGTACTTTTTTCCAACATTTATATGTGACTGATGAAAGAAACGTTGCCCATACGTGTCTGAGCCAGTTGCAATCTGCCTTCAAACTGATCTCCGCAATGTTGCAGTACTCCGAACGACGCGCGCTCAGAAATATTTTTAAAAATAAATGAAACATTCATTTATCAAAATCTGAATATTATTCCGAATGCATTTATGAATTTATTATAACGTATCGTACGTTATTATTTAATAAAAAGTTTTTGTTTCATTCCATTTTTCTTGTGATGTCTAGAAAACGTCTCAGATCAAAGAAATTAGAAGCTGCTATCTTCTTGGATTCTCAAGAGGATCGCGAATTGATTCCATTTTTAGAAGAGCTTGAAGGAGAAGAATACTTTATTCATCATGAAGAGGACAACAGTAAGTCGGAACAGTAGACGGATGAAGATACTGATATTAGGATATCGGGAATCTGAACACTGATAGTCTCCGTTCAGGTAAGAATGGTGAATCACATTGGATTAGTACATCGTAAGTTCTTTCACGTAGGAATAAAGCAAAACATATTATCAAAACCTTACTTGGTCCAAAATCATTGGCTAAGAATACCACGACTCTTTTAGCATATTTTAATGTACTAAAATAATTGATGTGATTGAAAAAATATTCAGTACAGTAAAGATTTTTTTTTCAGAAAAGAAGAACAGATATCAACTGCCGAAAAGAAATGTATTGTAAAGATGCCAATCGTGTAAAATAATGAGCCTTTTTGCTTATATTTCTTTTGTAGCCGTCAAGGAGAGAAGGCACACTAATATTTTGGAATTTTGGAACACGAATGTTACAGTAATGATTATTTTTAAAGCTGCTTTTAGTCATAAGAGATTTCCCTCTTTTTGTGTTGTATGAGATTTGATAACTTGACAACTAGAAAAAATCGCATGAAAATTAATAAATGAGCAGCAATCAGAGAATTAAACACAAAAAATCAGATAAAAATATTCAACATAGTTGTAATAAAATTAACAATATTATATAGTCTAGGAAAATTTGCTACCGTAGATCAAATGCCTTATCTTTTTATAGGTGCTTTTATTCAGTACATGCCACCAAAGCGGGCAAAATATGGACTGAAATAATATGCGACCTGTGTCAGATGAACATTCTACACTTAGGTGTAGAATGAGGTGTATTGGCAAGCAAAGGAATGGTCAATACTGCGCCGCTAATAAGTCGAGAGATATAGCAAATATATTGATGGAACCAATTAAAGGTTCACAAAGATATCTAACTACTGATGATTATTACAGCAGATATCCCTTTCCAGAGTCTCTCCTAGAAAATGGCAATACATTTCTCGGAACATTAAAAAAAATAAGAAAGAAATTCCGCCAGTATTCCTTGCAGGCAAGTCTCAGGAATTGGTCCTTCTCTATTTGGGTTCCAAGTAGAGTTTACTTTGGCCTCGTATGTGCCAAAGTAATGGTGCTACAACTGCGCACACGTTCTCGCATGAAATCTAAATTTGAAGTTTTCAAAAATTCAGTGTTAATCGAAAATGAGACCTACACTTTTCTTTTAAGCGTCCCTTCTTCTAGTCGTGAAAAAAAATGAAGAAAAAGCTTAAAGCGGGTTTAGAGAAAAATGTTAAAAAACATTTAAAATGACCCATATTTCGCCCAAAATTACAGGAAAACTACTCATATTTTCGAAAAATTGAACGTGACCTTATGACAAAATCTATCTTGAAAGGACAGGTTTCATTAAGGATCATAATATCTAAATTTTGGGACCATTTTTGAGACGTTTTTTCAAAAGGTTCCGTGTAAAGTACCTTTAAAAGTTAAAATATCCGTTTGAAACTCCCAAAATCTTGAGCTCGTTCAGATAGATCAGGGAATAGATTTTGAAGAAAATCAGCCGAACGGTTTAGGCGCTAGCGTTGACCACAGACGGAAAAACAGGTAGACGTTTTGCCATCGATCGATTTTTCGATATCAAGTACCCACAAAACATGGATTCTTGCTACACTGCGTGTTAGAGAATGTAATTTACTATATATAGGAACAGGATTTATGCACTTTTGGGTTAGCAGGTCCCGACAATAACAGTTTTTCAGCCAGAAATTCGACGCTTTCCGACGTTCGATTACCTAACTTTCTCTTCTTTCGATGTAAGTGCGAGAAAGTAAAAAATCTCGTCTACTGCTATTTAGTATGCACTAATGTGGTGATATTGATGAGGAAATTGGAAAACCATCGGTTTTTTTGACTATAAAACAACAAAGGGCGTTGTGGACACACTATTTCGAAACAGCAGTTGACAAGTAGTCCTACTTTATTAATGCCTCTATTTTTTTCGATTTCCACACCGATTTATACACCAGTTTCTATTCTATTTTTGACAAATTCGGCATTTCAAGTAATTGAAAATAATAAAGCAGAGCGAGAATTACTTCGCGAGAGCAAAATTTACGTCACTTAGAAAATATTTTATTTTATTTTTATCAAAATACCGAGGAGAATGTGCAGTATCTGGAGAACTTGATGATCAATTAGCCCTTGCCATGAATGTGGAGTACGGAAGAACAACAAAACAACTATGCGTGTTTTTTTTGTGCATTTGTTTGTGAAACACACAGTGACCGACGCGTCTTGTTAAATTGAACTTTAGATAAAATGCACTTTGTTTATTTCATATTTTATGAATTCTTTATTGTTTTAATTTGTTACATTTACTGAAATTTCAGTTTCAGAGCTTTATATCTCTTTGTCGCCAATGAAGTATTAATCTTCTTCAATTTTCTAAAATACATATTAACGACTATATAAGTATTAGGGAAGTAAATTACTACACATTGAAGCAAGATTTTTCCACATTTTTGGTATCAGGAATTCACAATACGAGTTTTTCTGTCGAAGGAACGTTGTTTTTTGCTGCATCTATACAACGTACTAGTGTGCGTATATGTTAAAGCAAGTATACTTTCACATCTAAAATATCTTTCATCACAGAATAGCAGAAATTCCTGAAATCTGAATGTTTTTTCAGAACACTGAAGAAACGAATTTCTTTAAATATGTTAGTATGTGATCCATATTATTCACTAGACAGTTAAGATAAATAAAGATCAACTTAACGTACATAAATTTAAACGCGGGGAGAGAAATAATAAGAGAATTGAATCGTCAATAAGTAAAAAATAATTACGAAGTTCCTCACGAATTAATGGCTGACAAGGAAGACAATCTTATGGAAGAAAAATGTATAATTTATTTGAATAATAATCCTGGGAATTCAAAAATTTCCAAATCTTCCTGAATTAAACGCCCTGTGGTAAAATTCGATGCAGTGGCAAATACAGTGACAATTGTGAGCTATGAATGTGTATCACTTACTTACAGAGTAACTATAAACGCATGTGATGAGTGTCAATGGGAAGAAGATATAGAAGGGGTTGAAAGCTTAGAAAGTTATGAAACGTGTGATACATAGTTGATCAAAAAAATGTACAAGATAAAATATTAGACTACAGTAGCATTACAATATTTTCTCTACACTGCATAGGGATCCGAGAAATTAAAAACTAATAAGAAATACCTATACTAAATACAGTACAACTATTACTGTAGTATTAAATATTGCATAAAATGGGACATTATAGAGAATGTTATTGGAACATTCAACTAGAAACATTATAGAGAATGTTATTGGAAAACATATTGATAGAGAAGTGAACGATCCGGCAACAGTCAACAGTCTTCAACTTGATAGTTGTTAGCAGGGATCTTTTTTTATAATTCCGGTTGACCACACGAAGGGCTCATACAATTAAAAATTCAACGAAACACCAAAAATTCAATATGACAGTTCTTCGGAAACTTCTTCCAGAGAAACTCTCATAATATTCGATAAACTTAAAATCATATATCTGGCTGGTTTAGATGAATTTCTAGACTTAATTAGAATTAGGAATTATTAAAGACTATTATGCCTTCTATTATACACCCGACAATTCACATATTCAATGTATTCTGAAGCACCGGAATATTTAGAATATTGGGAACATTAGAATTTCCGGGACATTAGGATATCCGAAATATTTATGGTATAGTATCAAGGATATTATGAAGCAGCAAAGTTTAAGCCGTTCTCCAAAAAATAAATAAAAATTAAATTAAAATTGTTAGCAATTTTTTTCTTTAACCAGTTTCTTATAAAAAATATAGAGAGACTTTCTACGTAGAAATGAAAAGCTTTCGCGGTATGTATGAAGAGTTTTCAGATGGCAAATGTGTTTTGAAAATAAAATCTGTGGGAACACCTATATTTTCTTTTCTTAGAGATGCCACTGTATCAATGGTTAATAAGAAGCTTAGATTGAAATATTTTTAGATTTTTCAAAAGCAGTTGTCATAGATCACAACATTATGTTCTTAAAATTATCTTCAAAAAAATTTGGGACTTTGCTCTATATTAGATAACTTCGCTCCTTAAACAACGATTTCAGACAGTAGAAATGCTGTATTGAAATGAAGGAAAATCTCTCTGATTCATGTCCAATTGATCAGAGGATTACGCAGGGTTCGATTATAGGCCATGTCCTCTACTTTCTATACGTAAACTATACGCTCTCATTGATTCGAAACGGAAGAACAGATAGATCGCTTCGCTAATGATACGAATATTCTTTGCGAAACAGATGTAACAAGTAGTAGAATATTAATTGTTTGATATTGGCTTCGTAATAACATTTGAAAAGTAAATGAAGGAAAAATAATTTAAATGTAGTTTTTAATTTCAAATAATCAATTGAGAACTGAATTGACAATTATCGATACGTAACAGATTACCGGCAAGTTAATACTTGTCACTCAATACACTCAAAATTGAAACGGAGCGACCATTTAAGTAAATTGAACATAAAATCAAGTTCAATATACTAATCATTCAGAATTCTTTCAAATTGTGAGTCTACATACAGCTTATTGTGTATATTTTGTGAAGCCTGAGGTATGTTACAATATTTTACTGAAACGCGTCCTATAATTCTCAGGCTTTTGTTTTACACGAAAGTATATTATGAATAATAATATTACGAATAAATGATACGATCTACGTGATTACTGCAAGAATTTATTCATTGAACTTGAAATTTTACTTTGGTCTTGCCTCTTGATTTAAAACCACTGGTTTTTGTCAAGGAATGACTTTCTTAAGGGTGAGGACATATTTTCATCCAATATAGATGTTTGTAATTACAATACATGTCGTATAAATCATATTCATTTGATCTCCATGTTAACAGATAACTACAAATTCTCTTAAAATACATGTACACTAATCTAGAAGACATTGGTAAATACCTCAAAAAATTGAAATGCCTAGTAACTTTTTTGTTTCATAACTTTTTAAACAATTATAAAATTTACTGAGGTTCAAAAGTGAAAACAAAATAGGCATTGATATTATTTTTATTAGCATAATTACCGTTCATACTATATAATACTAAAACGCCTAATTTGCCCGTTACAGCTAATGTAGATTACTTAATAAATGAAATCCACGGAATTTTATAAAGATCAGTCACCTGGAGTGACTTTTACGCGAGAGGCAATTGGAAGTTAAATCAGTTCATCAATAAAGGAAGAATGTTCATTGTATAAAAAAATACTCCATATATGTTACAATATTCTATTATACTTTTTCGCTACTATAAACAAAGTAATTATTTCAATTCTTCTTGTTAATGACTTTCCATTGTCTGACCTTAAAAACATAAAATATTACTAATTTACTCTTGTGAGAAGAAACTGAATGAAACACATGTAGCCTCCGGTCTTTTAAGAATTTTCTACAGATTTGTTACATACCCAGGAACTCGAGAAAAATACAAAAACATCTATATTACTAATTTCCATCGCCCACAGAAATTTAAAGTAATACATGCACCCTCCAATCTTGTGAGAAGTGTCTATGTTTTCGTTAGATTGGGATAAATATGAGAAGTATATCAATACCTATGCTAAAATACTAATTGTCAATGGACGTCGAAATTGAAAGACAATAAATCATCCTCCGGCCATTTGCCATGTCAGTAGATTTTTATAAACCCACGAACTCCGAAAGATACAAAATCATCAATTGTGGAGTAAAAATGATGTGAGAGAAACGAGAAGTAAGAACATATTCTCGAAAAAAATATTATTGATTTAGACGGCTTTATATTAATGAATTTGCTCAATTTTCTATTAAATTTCAATTTTGCTGTAATTTACATCTTGCGTTGTTGTATGTCGTATTGAAGATAATAATACCGTGATACCTAGAAATTGGGCAAAGTTACTTCTTTGGAAGTGGATATCTGCTAAGTACTGGTGGAACAAATTCGGTGACAATGGTGATATTTATGGATGGCCTGCTTGAAAAACGCGAGTATTGGATTAATGGCAAAATGAAAATGCAGAAGATCGTATCGCTTATGAGATTTTTTTACTTAGTGTACAAACATCAATGATCATCTGACCAGGAGAAAGGTTGAAAAAAAGTATTCTGTCACCGATGCTCAGAAATGTGTTTGGGAAACATTGTCATCATTCCTCAACCAGCCTTCGTAGAATTTCAATTTTCTAATATTGTCGACAATATTCAACAAATTCCTTTTCATGTGTTTAAGAATGGTAATTACAAATTGTAAACAGAAATGTTTATAATATTTACTGCTACCATAAATGGTTTAGAGCTTCAAGAAAGAGAAAATATTCAAATGATCTTCGAATCTTTAACATTATGTTGTAATAGTAAAATAACATTTACAAAATAATAATATTCAAGAGCATTACGATGAATACATGATGCAAACTACTATGTACTACGTCGAGTAGCAATGGTACAGATTTTAGCTCCGGCTGTCGCATATCGATAGCTGTCTGCATCGCACCTCTCCGACAACCGCAAGTCCTCTGCGCTAGTGCTGGTGGGCCATTGCGGTTGGGTTGCACTCAGGACTCTTGGCCGTTCTGAATTTACGAGTTTCTAACCCAATGCGTGCGTGACAGTTCAAGACAAAGTGGCAAGACGTTCCTTAGAACACTATATTCTACCAAGTCACAGATTTAGGACCGGAAGGAGAACACTTTGGGTCTCAACTGAAATACATTGTAAATTTAATAACCGAAACTGATTTTACCGAATGATTTTCTATTTTTCTATAATTCTCTTTTCCATATAATTCTTGCGTGACAACAGTATCTATTGAATAATTGTCAGTAAATATTACATATTTCTCACTCTGGAGTAATGAGATTATAAATGCTAAATATAAATTCCGTTACCACAAACATACAGAGTGAGTCACGTAACTTTAGCATCTCCCGCAGTTTTTGAACGGTTGAAGTTAATGCAATGCAGTTTTCACGGAAGTGCATGAGGGAATGGGGTTAATTAATAAATGTATTCATTTTTATTTTATCATTTGAATTTTTCGAGGTATTGAAGTAACATTTTCTCTTTCAAATGGAAATATACATTTTTTTAGTCTATCATGACGAGCGTAAAAAAGATTTCAATGATGTATATGTTGTTACATGTTAGATAACCATTTTCTTCAGTAATTTTGATTATTTTGCAACTCGTGTTTAAGAAATATTGTAACGCTCCGAGCAGTGGCTATCAGCGAGAGCGCTGCGCGACCTTGGTTGGTAGACTGTAATATTTAAAATATACGGTAAATATGAGTCCATTTGAAAAAAAAAACGTTACCACAATATCTCGAAAAATACAAGTGATAAAATCGAAACAAGTACATGCACCAATTAGTCCCATTGCCTCATGCGCATTCGTGAAAACTTCATTGCAATAACTTCAACTGTTTAAAAATTATAGGAGGTGCTAAAGTTACGTGACTCACCCTGTATTTTAATAAGACTGCTTTAATTTTCAATTAACTTTAGCTGGATAATTGAAACATTTTAATAATGATTTAAAAAGCTAATAGCTAATGCAATAAAAAGCTAATACATCCATATTTTCTGTCCAAAATTCTTTATTAAATATTTATAAGATGCAAAGTTTGCCTAAGCTTTCAAACCATACAGAAAAAATGTATTAAATAGACTGAAATAAAGCTTTATTATTGTCGACTAGTTTTATTCATTGAACCATCATTTTCTCTGGCGGCATTTTCATTGCGCTAAAAAGAATTCTACAAATAATACCATTTTTCTTGCTGGCTTCTCGATTTCTTAAAAGATAAAATGATTAAAGGTTCGGTACGTGAGTCTCATTGGTATAAAAATGACCCAATAATAAACAAGAAAATAAAGAATGTAAATAGGGAGTTTCTAAAATTGATGGCTTTGTCCATTTTAACGTCTAATGCTCAGCTTGGGCATTATTCCCTTCTCTCCCTTCACCCATTATCTTACAGAAATTCGGCTGCTTTTGTTATCTCCACCTCGCACCCCACGCCCGCTTCCTACACCCTGCTTCTTCGTCCCAAGAGACTGATCTGCGAAGGCGGCCGAGCGGCCATGAGCGACGAGGGCCTTGCGAGGTGGCGCGGCAACGCTCAAAGAAATAAACGGGCTCGTATTAAGCTCGACTCCGATAAGGCGAGGCAAATGATAGCAGCGCCGTATCCCGCTGACTCAGGCGCGCCCACCGCTCCAGCCGCCCGCACCTCTCCCCGCCGCCCTCCAGCCCGCGCTCCTCGCCTCCTTTCGTCCCGTCCTTCGCCGTCGCACAAATGCGGCAAAGAAACTGCTTTGATGGAAAGTTGACAGACGCGGCGCGGAGAAGGCAAGACGTAGCGCGGTGGCGGTGGCGGAGGCGGCGGCGGCGGCAACAGCTCGCGGTGCGCCCTTCGCGTCAGAAAGAAAGGGGGGAGACAAGTAAGCAAACAAGCAAGCAAGCGCAGGCAGGAAAGCGGGTGGGCGCGCGCGCGGGGCGGGCGGAAAGGCGGGCGGCTGCCGGCGGCGGACGGCAGGGACGAGCCAGGGCGGCGCGGGGGCGGCTCGCGGCCTCGTGCAAGAGAGAGCGACGGGCAGAGGCGGCGGCGGCAGCGGAAGCATCGTGCAGGGCGGTGCGCGGGGGTGGCGCGAGGGCGGCAAGCAACGCGCAAGGAGGGAGAGACGAAGATAAATAAGAAAAGATAGCGGCCCGGCCAATCAGGAGGCAAGACTTCACTCATTTACTATGAAGGCTGGGAGCTATCTGCAGCTGGCAGTTCCATCAATAAAAAGCTTTATTATCATAGAGGAAGCCGACTATCAACATGGTGGAACAAAACAGAGGCAGACAGCTAATTGTACGTACTTCGCTAGCTTTTATTGCGGCCGCAAGGCGCTCTGGGAGATGGGACGGAGAGGAATGCCGCGAGGGAAAGTCACATTTCACGCCCGGAACCAAGGCCGCCGCCACCACTTCCACCACCGCCTCCACCGCCGCCGAGGCTCGCTAGCAACGACTATGGTCGCAGTATTGATCCTAAATACGCCGCATAGAACACGGCGGCGGCGGCGGTGGCGGCGTGGGAGGCGCTCCTTGTCCCGCCACCCGCCCGCCCACCGCGCGCTGCCGTCCCCGCTGCCGCCGCTGCCACCACCGCCGGCCGCGCCGCCTTCCGCAGCGCGCCGCGCGCACGCATTCGCTATACACGCCCGCGCATTCAACGCGACCTGCTGCACGCGGCTCTCCGGCTCTCGCCCCCGCCCCCCGCCGCCGCCCGCCTCCCGCCGCACGGCGCCTGCAGCACCGCACTCCGCCCGCTCGCGCTCGCGCACACTCTCCCCCCGCACCCGCAGGCCCCACGCCCCCATTAGCGCGGCGAGCATTGCCCAGATCACGCAAATTATGCGGTTAGCCGCATGTGTGATCTACACGTTACTACGAATTTCATGGTGCTCATCAAACAGAAAAATTGTTTTTTAAGAAAGCGCCGTATCATTTCGTATGCTATAAAATTTTCTGCTTTTACTATACTGTTAAAATGTGAAACATACGAGAAATTTGTGCACGAAATATGGTGATGATGATGCTGATGATGAACGTATTATAGCTTAGTCAGGTATTATAGCACATATCCCATTCAGCCAATAGTAGTCGAGACGCTAAGAAGAAAGTCCGTTGTTTCGAGAAAACCTATTCGCATGTCTGCATATCACCACCAAAAATACTGCTTTTGATTTTGTTATTTGCCTAGGTATATCATGTACGATTGTTGACATTTCAAATTAAAATCCCATTGGAATTCGATTTATGCTGTCTAATGAAACGGACTTTCCGCTTTCTGGAAATCCTTCCGGATAGTCTAGGTTCAAATGTTTTGCGACACATCGATTTTTCATTGCCATTATATAACACTACCTTACTCTATTTTCACTGAGAATCCGTTCTTAGATTTTCTCTGTTTCCAAAATCTCAGAGAACGCTCTTGTTACGCATCATTGTTAAGAAAATTATACAATGTTTTGTTCATCGAAAGTAGTTAGTCACAAAATTGATGAATTTGCTTGCAGCATAATTACTATTTTTACGCACTCTCATGTTCATACGTTATAAAAAATCTTGAAATAAAGCAAATTAATTGTTATTTATTTTGTATACATGAATTTTTTAAAAAAAAGACGGGTATATCTACATCGAAAAGAATGAGAAAATAAAGTGTCCTATGAAAATTGACATGAACACCATACTCTAAATTTTCGTCCGTGTAATATTATTTACCCAAATTACATTGGATCTTCAAAACATTGTTTTATTACATTTCTGTACTTTTTCTTGTATACTTCCTCTGTCTTTCTCTCTCCCTCTAACACACACACACCCCTCTCTCTCTCTCTTTCTTTTCCTTTTTCTCCGTCTTTATCTCACCCTCACGCACTCACACGTTCATACACACTCGCACACACACATACTCCATGCGCGCATCTCACACACGAACACACAGCCATTTCCATTCTGTTTCCATTTCCACTCTCATCACTCATTCAGTGTATGAGTGATAACTTCATTTATGTATCAATCTTGGAAAACAAATGTGTTCGTCACTTTCTGATAATTCACGTGCAGTGCATGGAACTATCATTTCCGTGCTCGCTTCGTATAGTTTAATGAAGACATAGTTTCTGCTCCGTTAGCCCTTATGCCACCCTCATGATCTTCAGCCACTGCCACCCTGCATGGGCCTCAAGCTCAAGCGACTGTGTAGAAGAAGAACAGACGTCAGCTAGGATGTAGTTTGAACGAGGCCACAGTCTGATGGGAATTATAGAGACCCCCGTTTCCGAGTCAAGTCGATTCCGTAACTTCAACTGATCCGTTTCTAGCGGTTGATAGAGCTGTCTCTTTACAACGGGACAGAAACTTTGCAGATCCACCCTTCCTGATGAGTTCCATTTCCACAATTAGGGTCAAGTAGAGAACTGATCAACGCCTCGAAGACCCTTCCCTCGAAGTGGAGTAGATGTCTCAAACTGTCCTAGAAGATGCAGATATTCAACTCTAAAATGCGAATGGTAGAAAGGTAGTCTTGGCGAATGGTAGAATGGCGAATGGTAGTCTTACTTTTCTATTTTTTTCGCATTTTTTATTAAAATTTATAAAAGCAGAAACAATTATTTATTTCCGGTTTTTGCGGTTCTATAGGACAGCGCATTGAGACGCCTTCTCTTCCAACGAGAAGGAACATCTTCAACGAGAACAGGAACAACGAGAAGGAACAGAACTTCTCATTCCAACGAGAAGGAATCCTTCCTTCTCTTTTCAGTTGCATTTCAAAATATATGTAATTTTTTCTCTTTCCGACCGAAAATTCCATCGCTTGGAATAATGAATTTTTTTCTCTGAGTTCAGTGAAAATTATGTTTTTTTAGAAAAGTATTACTAATTGCCTAAACATTATTAAATTCGCGCCTATATCTCTACTTGATAGTTCCTTACGCTTACATCCCCGCACTGTACGAGATTCCAATTATTCGAATTCGATTATTCTTGGCAAGTTACTCCCCTTTTGTTGGAAAAACGATGAAAAGCAGGTGAAAGGACATAAAACGGGCTCCTCGTAGGCCGAATGCGACGCATCTTCAGCTCACCCGACGAGGCCGACCCCTCGGCACGCACACACGCACCCCTTTCCGCGTTCGCATTCTTCCGCTCCCTTCACCCCCCTCGCCCCCCCTCGCCCCCCCCTCGCCCCCCCTCGCCCCCGCCCGCACGCGCCCGCCCCCTGCCCCCCCCAGCGCTCCGCACGTCTTCCGGGGGCGCCGACCGCCCGCAGCCGGTCCGTGCGTACCTGCTCCCTACGCAGCGCGCCCGCACCTGCTGGAGCCGCGAAGAAGCCGCCGCCGGCTGACCCCGGGGCCGCGGAGGGCGCGCGCGGCTCGGCTCCGCTCCGCTCCTCTCCGCCGGGAAGGCTCCGCTGGACCGGGAGGCTGGGCGGGAAGCGGCGGCAGCAGCAGCAGGAGCAGCTGGGCGCCACACGGCGGCGCGTGCGAGAGCGAGGGCCCGACGCGGAGAGGAACTGGTCTCCGGAAGAGACTCCGCGAGATGCTTCGTCTTCCGCCCTGGCTGACACCCCCTGCCCCTGCCCCGCCCCCAGGCCCCGCCTTCGGCCGCCCGCGGGGAGCAACGACCGACGCGTCGCGCCCCCTGCCTCCCCCAGTGGACCAGCGGTGGACGCGGGAACTGGGGCTCGAAAAATACGACTCGTCATTCAGCGCGGACGCCGTTGGTAACCGTCTGCTGCGAGGTGTATCTCCCGCTTCTCAGCCAGTGGTCGCGTTACCTGCTCTCGCTCGGATAGAGCTTCACTAGCAACAGGTGTCGCTCGTCATAGTTCCACTTGCGGTTTTTTTATATCCAGATCGTTCAAGGGACCAATTTACAGAATTCCAATTGTATACCAAGTGACCAAGTAGAGATCAACTTTCTAAGGATCGAGTAAATATTTATCAGAATAACATTGCGTATTTATCTTTGCAGTATTATTTTACTTTTAACATAACCACCAAACGTATTTAAACATTTATCAAAGCGCAAAATAAGGGTTTCAATTCCCCAGAATGTGGTGACCTACTCTTCACGTTATTTTACTACTGCTACTACTACTTCGCCACTGGAAAGCCGTACGGCTTGTAGATATTTTCAATTTTGCCACACATGAATGTTCGAAGATGTCTGTATGTTGGACAGCACACACTGCAACCGTCACTGCCACGTGTGTTATGCTGTGCTCTATCAGATCTCTTGCAATGCTAGAGACACGTGGCCAAGCATTGTAGTGCTCCGAGTCCACAACGCGTGAAAGGAGACTAGACGTCGACGACGATGATTACGACGTTCCAGTGTCAAGAAAGTGGCAAATGTATCAACCCAACACCAATAGCGGCGCGTAGAAGGCAACGCCAAACGGTTCGAGCGAACTGATGATTGGAAGGAATACGATTCGAACCCGGCAAAGTGACAGAAGTATGCTTCATGTGTTACACGGTGAGTTTGGGGGGCTTGCTGGAACCCTTTTCTAAGACCGGCTGTTCAGGTCAGTTGTTCCATTGCTCAATTTTACGCGAATGCCGCAGAACACTCTACAAAAGGACACGTACAGCGCGCGATCTTGATTCCCTTACCATTATCATTATCATCATCTTATCATCTCCCCATTTCCAGACTGTGTGTCGTGGGAGAATAGGTCAGTCCTGACCCACCCATTCATTACCGGCATACGTAGGCGGGAAGGCTTCGAGAACACTGCATCAGTGAGGGAGTAATGCTGGGAAAAAAGAAGTGAATGATTTAATAGCGATACGGAGTAGAAACCTTTTCTGTTCTTGGATCATAAAGTAAAATTTAAAGTATGATACATGCTTAAATACATTTCGTTATCATTAAAAAAGTACAGGAATAACAAAGCACATATTCTTTAACATGTTCTATCAATAAGCAATCACCTGTAAATCACTTTTTTTTGTCTTGCCCTCGTATGTCTTTCAAGAGAAAATCATCAAAATATATAATTCGCTATACAAAACGTTATTTTTATTCACCTCCATTTATGACACTGAGCCTTTAACTCAGGGGAGTGTATTAAAATTAAGGAAAAATTTAGAGCGTTTTTTTTATTAAAAAAAGTTTCATAAATTGTCCTTTAATAAAGTATACACGAAAACCACTCGATTTTCCCAAAAATTGTACTTTTCCGTATTTAAAGATTTATTTTTTAAAACAGATTTCAATAAAGAAAAATCTCTACCATTAATAATTGTTTTGCAATGTTCACTTTTTGCAATTTTCTAAAATACACAAAGTTTGCCAAAAATAGTACCTCCACCATGTTTTATACGTCCTTTGCTCTATCTCAGGAAAACAATTTCAAAAATATTTAGCCATTTTAAATAAATAATTATTTAAAAATCGCACACATAGGCTTACCGACGGACGGATGCATGGACGGACGGAGGACGGACGGATAGACAGACGTTTCGCCGCCAACGGATTTCCCGGTATCAAGGGTCCACAAAGGACAAACATTCTAACTACCCCATGTGTTAGACGGAATAATTTACTACATACATGAACAAATTTAAAGCACTTTTTCGACACCCGGGCCGTACAAGAGATTTTTTTTCGAAAAATCGTGGATTTTTGCTGCAGCATTACGAGACTTCCTCTTTACTGCGTATGTAGTAAGGTAAAAAAAGTAAATGATTTGCATGCTGTAGCATGACTTCAAAACGTCGAGATTTTTTACGACCGTTAATGAAACAACTTTTCTTTAAATAATTTTCTATTAACAAAACTAATACAATTAAATATTATTCATTTTTAGCAACATAGAAAAAGAAATAGTATATAAAACTTCGGTAATGGGATACAATTTTGAGCGAACCATACTATTTAAAAAGCTGCTATATGTCTTATTCGATTCATCAACTTCAAATGTCGGGTAATAGTTTAGTGAAAACTTTACTTTACGGATTGAAAAACTCTTATCTCTTTATTTAATGTAATCAGTAGAGCCCGGAAGTTTGGCAAAATGCGTTTTTGTTATTGTTATTATTTCATGACTTTCGTCAATAGGAATCACTTAATTTCGCTCCTGGAGTTGTTTTAGTAGATTCTTATTTTGCCTTTTTTGCCTATTTTAGCTTCCGATGCCTATTTTTGCCTTTTTTCTTATCTCTACCTTTGTCTGTTTTTTTGACGTCATTATTTTGCTATTTTTCTTCTCGCAGAGATTTCGAACAAGCTGAGCAATTTTAGAATCGATGTCGAACAATTTTAGAATCATTTTAACTATTAATTGTTTTACAATAATTCCTCTGAAATGTGATTTTTAATTGTTTACAGGCCTTTTAACATCAATATTTTAGATAGAATAAATGTCTATTTCGTGCCTATTTTAGAGGAAATAAATGCCATTTTGCCTGGCTATTTTAGGTAAAATAACCTGAACTTTCTGGCTCTAGTAATCGGAATGCAGCAGAAGGTTCGCTTCACTGTCTCTTGGTTATAGTGATGTGAATTTACAATTGGAAGAACAGATTTGATTAAGAATAAATACCAATCTTTAATACTGTAGTTGTGGGAAGTCGCCGAAAATGTTGAACTTTTGCCATTCTTGAAAATTTAGGGATTTCGACAAAAATAAGTTCTTCCCCATTTTTTAAACAGCCATTGTGCTATACGAGCACGAATTTTAATCCAAAAATTTGGAGAGTCCTGAGTTCTGAGAAAATTTTGAAAAATGCAGTCTTCAAGAAGAGTACCTCCAAAAATCGAAATATCCGTTTTAAATTCAAGGGGCAGCGGTACCTACGAGATCAATCGGAGAATGCCAATTATGAGAAAATCTCAACAGTTTAGGTGCTAGTGTACAGATTGAAGGACAGACAGCACAACAGACGGACGTTTCGCTGTGAAGCAATTTTTCGGTATCAAGGACCCAGAAGACGTCGAGTCCGACTACACATCGTATTTGAGGAAGTAATTTACTACATATTAGGAAAACGAATTACCGGCTTTCTTGATGCGAGTTACCATCAAGTTATTCTGTCGAAAAATCGCCACATTCTCCAGCAACATTACAATATTTTCTCTTAACTACTTAAGAACATTATTAGCAAGCCAGTAAAAATTCTATAGAAGGGTATACATTTTATTACTATCCTCAATGGAAATTCAGAAATGCAAAAATATTTTGAAAATGCATCTAAAGAAACGCACAATTCTAAAATTTTGGAACTTAGTTTCCTTCACGTGTATATATATATATATATATATATATATATATATATATATATATATATATATATATAC